>VKGM01004912.1:0-16832 GCA_007844875.1 Busseola fusca | reverse complement strand
TTAGAAATCTCCTATTCTATACGTGATTGAAGTAAATTATTATTTTTCTGATATTAGATGCCTGATTATCTGTAAAGCACGCTATGAATTATTCCCGGGAAATTTTGAGTGTTGCCTAGTGTAATCAGCGTCAGGCACTAGTTGTCTGGCGTTTTTTGCTGAACTGGGCCTTTTTGGTGCAGTCGCGAGGCACACTCTCCGTTATTTTCTTACATTGGCCATACTTACACTTCATACTTACTAAGTATTTGATTTTTATTTGTTGTTAACTGATGTATGTATCTGGTGTATTGTGTGTCTTTTAGTCTGTGCTAAATAAATGTATTTTCTTTCTTTCTTTCTATAAATCTCACGGAGAAATGTGAAGTAAGCTGTCAATAGTCAATTCCCTAGCATTAGGTGTCAAGACAGTTCCCTCCACCAAAGTTTTCACTGTGAGGTTTCTACAGAATGGACCGGCTGGAACAAACCAAACACAATTTCCTACTACGATAAGGACATTGAACACAAACAGAAATAATTACAACAGCTTACACTATGTTTAGATTAATACGAGTAACCTCTAGTAAGGCCACGGCGAGTGTCGCAGAGGGTTGGACCACAGCCAATATTATAATAGTTTATAGTGTCTTATCTGATTCTATTATAGATAACGAGGAAAATAATTCTATCTTAAATTTTATAGACAAAACATTTTATTGAAATAAATTTTGAGGACTGGGGACATTTGTGTGAAGGGCTCTTAAGCAGACCTTGCTTATTTTTAGTGTACTGGCTGATTTTGAAGTAGAGGAAACATAAGGGCTGTGTAATCCCAATTTCATTTTTAATTTTATACTTTTTTGCTGTTTCTGGGACAGACTAGATGCGGAAGGCGAGAGTGGACAGCGATAGGCTGTGTTGACTTTTTGCTATGAAAACATTTTTGGATGCACAAGCATTTAAGTGACCAGAATGGCTCTACCTAACCTATGTCCAACTTTTCTATCTTAATTATGTAGGAACTCAACTTACGACTCAGAAATTAAACAAAGATTCAAGATATTCCTCTATATATATTTTTATAATTCTTCCAAAAAAAACAATAGGTATTCAAGCTCAATTCCGTTTTACAATAACTATGTCCAAAGAGTATATTAATATAATAGGGTATCTATGTCCAAAAAACATTCCAAAGTCAAATCTGTCAAAAATAATGGTGGCATAGCCGCCTAACAATGGCCCCGAGTCCCTTGTTCACAAACTAAACTAAATTTAAGTTCAGTGCATATTTTTCTTTCAATTTCATTTAGAAAAAGACAGAAGATATAATATTAGCATAGTCCTGTCAAATTAAGATATTCCATAGACAGTTTAGACATGATTAAAAACATGGCGTCTAAAAATACGTCAATTTTCATCAGGCGCTGACTAATTTGACAGGACTAAACTAATATCTATCTTCTGTTCTTATCCTAATGAAATAGAAAGAATGAGAAGCACTGAACTTAAATTCAGTTCAGTTTGTGAACAAGGTGATCGGGGCTATTATTCATTAAATTGGTCGATCACTAATTTTGTGACAGGTATCAATGTCAATGTTCCCAGACGAAAAATATAAGACTATTTACGTGCCTATGACAACTAACAGATACTTATCACATTGATACAAATAATAACAATTGAAGTGAATATTTTACTTTTTAATGCACTATTGACTAAAAAGGTATTCTATTTAGTTGACTCTTTATTTAGAGGCTTTCTCGTCACTCAAAACTAAAACCTAATAAAAAAAAAAAAGTTTTGCAACAGCCAGAAAAATATTCCGTAAGTATATGTTAATATGAATATGGTTGCCAATAAGTGCTGTTTATAGTAAACAGAGTTGTGACCTAGTTTTGTTTTAATTTATGGGTTACAGTTATACAGATGAGGCTTCTGCGCCGCGTAAATAATGTTCAGTTACGGTGTTATGATAAATTGCTCCGGTTCTCATTCATCAAAATCTTTGCTCCGCAAAATCATTGAACGAAGGCAATAACACTGATGAAGTTTCCGCAGATTGCCAGAGAGCAACGTTTGCTAAAATGCCTCCAAAATTGGTTGGAGTATTTGAAAGTGGAACGATATCGCAAAAGTTGTTCCCGAATTATAAAACCGAAAATTCGATCGAGGAAAATGAGAAGAACGTAATCGCAGCTAAAACCTGTAGAATCACAGTTTGTACAAAGACATTTTAATATCAACTTCTCCATTCTTGTGGAAATAGAAAAGCAAGCTAAAAATAACTTACCTTTATATCATAATCGGTGAACACAGAAGCGCTTTGAGGATAAAAAACTCACTATCATCCAACTTCAATACAAGTTCACGAGAAAATTCTGCACATAAGTTTAAGTTCACTACACTACACCGCCTATTTGTCCATGAATGTACTAACAGATGTAACTTAGGCACTTTAAATATGACTGACGGTAAACTAAGCACTATCACTACTGATCGTCTCACCTACACCAATGTTCGTGGAACTGACGCACCTGGAACAAAAAGTAATGATTAGTTCGTTAGGATTATGTTTAAGAGGGTCTGTAAGTAAGTGATGTAGCTGCAAGCTGCAGGCGGTAGCCTGCAGTTTCACTTGCGTGTTATGTCAATATAAAGTAGCCTCAAAATATCCCATACCAATTTACATCGAAACAGTCTGTTTCGAAGATTACTTAGGTACTCGAACAAAAGAGACAGACAGACAAAACATTTACTGTAATGGCTTTTTTTAGTACCGTAATATACTTTCATATGCATTTAGTAAATTCTGTTAATTTGACATAACAAACAGGATTTTAATTTTATTTATTTTTATAGGTAGATGTATTCTATTCAAATTTCATAATGGTTATATGCCAGCGAAATAAATGTGTCGATTTTGGGACATAAATCTTAGGTGACTTTCCGAACGTACGTCTATTCTCAGAAACATTAATATATTTATTTTTAGACACTAAAAATGATAAAGGGCAGATTTTAGTCACGCAACGTTTGCTATTCGAACAACCTAATCATGTAACTTCTACTGAAATCCAGATCAAATTTGTTTGACATTTCTTACGTTCTGGGAATGGTATGAGGTTTCGATTATCATAAAAATGACGCGATTATGCAGCAAGTCATGATATTATGAAGTAGTGATCAATACAAAACACCTATCGATATACAGTTGGGGTGTATATGTCATTGTTTACCGCTCAAGCCTGCCGGCTCTGCGGATGTGACTAAGCCAGTTTTCAACTGGAACATATCTCTTCTCTGCAATCACATCGCCCGCTCCCTCGGACCGTATTATCATTCGTACAAAAGCCCTCTCTGCGTAATAGCTGGCGATCAACATCTAGAGGAATTTTTGCAAAAATTTTGCCATCAATCTTCCCCGTGCAAAAAGCCGGCAGGACCAGACACTTGATTTATCTATTTGAATATTAGCTCGCCATCGTTGGAGGCTCTGAGATAATACGCATTCCAGTCGAAAACTATTTTCATAACATGTTATGTATTGTTTTTATTATTGGCAACCATTAGTAAAAATTCAGGTCACAACAGCGACAAACGCATGTGGAGTGAGTTTGTGATAAATTGGATTCGGAAAATGATGGGGGATTTTTCTTGAAAAAAACGCGATCACTGTGACTAACGAGATAAAATGTATGTTAACTACGTAGGTGTAGGTAACAGATCGGTGTCTAAATTAGTATTGTGATCGAGTATCGCCGAGGCCGAGTGGAGCCGAGTGGTGCCGACGGGTCTGGTGGTGATGCAGTGCCGTCCGTAATAGGGACGAATGGGAAAATGATACAGCAACATTGCTTTAATGGCAAATAGATTGATTATGTCGACTATATACGGATCAAAAATTCAAACCGGTATTAATTAAATTGGCAGGTATTACGGGCGGGTGCACGCCATTTCACGTCAAAGCGTTTTTATTTTGCAGTTAGATACATAAATATCTACATATTTGAATGAACTTGCCAATATTGATTACTTAATCTATATTTTGTTTCTATAATCGGTACTGATTCGTTCTGCCTACTATTGGTAAAATCAAGCTTAATTTAATACAAATTCCTTCATATTATAAGAATAGTTTACTCAACATGACTGTAGGCGAAATCAATACATTTTCACGCAGCAAAATTTATTGAAGAAACCTATTTTAGGAGGGCGAAAACCAGTAACCGCTATAATTTCACCCATTTCCGACCATACATTCAGCGGAGCGGACACTCTTACATCACTGCTTCATAGTTCCTTTGATTTAATACAGATTTTAATTAAATTCTGCAGGACAAGAAACTCCAAAAACACTTTTAAATACAGTCTTATAATATCCCGAGTACAATTCGTGTAAATACAAAAAGGATTTCCAGTATTTGAGAAAGACTTGTACTGTCATGGAGGAAGAACTATCAATCAAATTAACTGCCCAAAGAGTTCTCAATGATCTTGAAGAAACTAAGTAAGACTAATGACATTCATTACCCGATGGACAAGGCCATACCTAAACAGAAAGTCAAAGTCAAAACATATATTTCAAATAGACACACGAAAAGTAACTTATGGACGTTACAATTTTCAAAAGAAAGAACTGATTCTAGTCACCTCTTCACAAAAGATAATTTCGTATCGAGAATAATGAGCAAGAAACTCCACCGTTACTCTTTGAAAATGATTTGTACACATTCATTATATAAATTATATGCGAAAACGATGCATCTGTTTCAAAATGAATACACCAAAAAAAGGTTTAAAGAATTAAAAATAAAGCAATGACATGTAAATTAATTATGTGATAGATAAATAGTGCCCACATATTGCTTATATTCCAATGACGAGCGATATAAAACGTATAAGGATTCATGAAACCTGAACGTGTCGGCCATAAGTAGCTAACACTATTAAACTTTGCTTATTGACACATTTATTATATATCTTACACATTTAAACCACTGGACTGTGAATAAGAACTAATAGTTTTATTTCCGCTTAATCAAAATACCACGCGAGAGAGCAGCGGTGGCCCAGTGGTAAGGACTGCGACTTACAAGTTGTAGGACGTAGCTTCAAACCCAGTCAAGCGCTTTACTTTGTGTAAATTATTTCATCACCACTGCTCTCAAAAACGGTGAAGGAAAACATCGTAAGGAAACCGGCATGTCCTAGAACAAAAAACTTCGAAGACATGTGACATCTACCAACCCGTACTGGGCCCGCGTGGTGGATTACGGCCCACTCCCTCTCACCGAGAGGAGGCCTGTGTCCCAGCAGTGGGAACATTATAGGCTGATTATGAACATTATGAATCAAAATACCAATAGGTTTGCACAACATTTAATTATGTGTATTGATAATGGCGTGTAACAATAATGTATTTATTTACACTAGTTGATTGCCATTTGTGTGATCACACACGATAAACAATGTTTTTGTGACCAGTGCGACTATTTTAGTCCAAATTCCGATGATTTTTGTTCGCATTTAATTATATGACACTATTCAGGAAGCATGTGTGAGCCATTCATTGTTGTGTCTGGCACGAAGCATAGACATCGTCACGATGTCGTTTACTGAAAAGTATTCACCTAATGAATCCGTATGCGATTCAACGGTGGAAAATGTGAGGTCGCATTCCGCACAACGTTTTCGCTATCCACGTCTAAAAAGATATTTTACACACGCCCAATTAGAAACAGAAATGCATTAACCACGCTACGATATAAATACCAAGTGAATTCCAAAGGAATTTAATCAAAGTGAATGTTTTAACGGTTAATTGAAGCCGGCAAGCACCACAATAAAGTAACATACCAATGTCAAAGGGGTAGATGTGCGGTGAGCGCGGTGAAATGAATCTCACCGTGACATTGTCTCAGCGTCGGTCATACCGGGCACGGTGGGCAAACTGGGCACAGTGGGCACATAATTGATTGGGGTCGAGGCGACACAAGTGGTCCGAGAGGCAGTTTCCTAACTAGCTTTGTAGTAGCAAGCCCCGGGAGCAATTAGGCGGAAGGGGGAAATTGCATCTCTTGGGGATAGCTCACAAATTGCCCCAAACGTCAGCAACTCCCGAACTGAAATGACAATTTGCCTTTGACTATTAGTTTTCCGGAATTCGCTAGTGGGCATTTCTGAGTGTTAGGGGCTTACGAGCTATGGCCGAAGTCGGGAACTTATTAGATACGGATGAAATCATGTTTGTATTGAAGTAAATCTAAATAAAAACAAATAATTGTGACTAAGTCATTCCCTTAAACTTTTACTGCGCTCTCTGCAGATTTAAAAGCAACCAAAACAAACAGCAGTTCATTCCGAATGAGTTAATTGAGTTCGGGTAACGAGCACATGACCAGCCCCTTTAATCAAGAGAACAACATAAAAATTAAGTAACTTCGTAAGCGATTTTATAAAATCCTATATCCTTCTAGTATCCTGTTTATATATTAGTACTTTTATATGTATTTTTTTAATACGTATGCGATATAAATTATACAGTGATTTCGAAACCAAAATGGTTTTTGTTTGTACTCCTGTCTAAAACTTGACCGAGTCAGGTTATTGGTCCGCCAATGTGCCACTACTGTACATGAAATTCAAACAAATAAACCCAATTAATAATATTTACATTTATTCAATTAGAAAAGTTAGTACTCAAGCACAGTAGACCGCTGTAGGTACCCGCAACAAGGCACATTGTCACACCGCTTGCCATATATTCACCGTAGCAGACTTGACACTCAATCTTCAGCAAAACCTTCAAATATCTTAGATATTTATTTCGAGTATATGATATAATTCAGGTATTGTTAGATTTAGTAATAGGCCCACCTCTGCCTTATTCTTCGTGGAATACAGCCGTGATGTTTTGGTATATGTTTAGTTATTCCTATTTTATAACTATTTATGTTCCCTATATGTACCTAAATAAATATTATTAATCGTAGCCGGCAAAACAATCACAAAAAAGTAATATACGAAAGAAAGTAATATGAAAATCCCAAAGACAATTGTCGAAATGTCGAGTCTGTTATCTCCATGTTTGTCATCAAGCACGTTATCATAATTTTGGGCGTGAAGTCTGAGCATGTCACGCCGAAAAATATTCATGAAAGAAAATCAACTGAAACGAAAACGAACGTTCGGAGAAAATATTAAAAGTGAGCTGAGGTAGCCATTTTAGAGATTTATTCTTTCGTTATCAGGATCATTTTGCGAAAATGTATGAAGCATCAAGATTTTTAAAGATACAAAGAATAGGCTAATATTATTTTCAGTTTCAGTGGAAAACAATTTGTAATTGGAACTAGATCACTCTGAGAGCTAACTGTTTTAGTTATCCAAGGTAGGCTACGTGTTGGTCCTAAACACGTTCATTTATCAAACTAACAAACGATGACAGAGCTCATCTTCTCGAGAGCGTACATTTTCAGTCCACTACAGACATTTAAATGTTCAGACATTATATCTCTGATATTTCTAAAATATTTTGTTACTGAAAGATGTGTGCCGCGGTCGACATTTGGCATCAGGCCAGTGCTTTTGCTGTTTTCTCCCTCATGACATCTTCTATAAGATAAAACGAAGCGCAGTCTTTGCGTCTCGAAAACCATTATAGCATTAATGACATCCATAATAATTTTCTTTTTTTGTACAAATAACAAAGAAAATTTAAATTTCCACCACGTTTTCTTATTCTCTTACGTTCGCATTATATTTCGGCTGCCATTAGAGAGCTTACGCATGCCTGTTTCTATTTCGTTACAGCCTTAAGGAAGACGCAGAAAATGTTTAGTAAGTTTTACTTACCCGAGCAATTTTTTTTTATTACATTCATACGTGATTTCCAAAATCTAACCGAATTTTTAATATAATTTAAGGCATTATGCGCGCGCCAGAGAAGGTTTTTACGCGGATTAGGATACGGCAGATATAAAGCAAAAAACTACGAAGTGATGAATGAAAATTGCACGAGTGTGATGTGTAACGTGTGCAGCGTGCGGTGTGGTGTCGCGGCGCGTACCTTGTCGCGAGTTCGCGAGCGCAGCGATGCAGCGGTGCAGCGAGAGAGCGCAGGGCGACGCGAGCCGCCGCCTGCCTCCGAGCGACTGCCGCCCGGGCCGCCGCGCGCGCCCCGCCCGCGCCACGCGCGCGCCACGCACCGCCTGCACCGGCACACACGGCCGCGCCACCGCACGCCGCGCGCTGAGCTACCTACCCTCGTCCGAGCCCGCAGCGGGCTCACGCACCACGCGATTATCGATGTGTTCTGTGAGATGTGTCGCGCGGAGCAGGGACCGCGGGGCGCGGCACGCACCGCCAGCGCGGCCCGACGGGGGAAGGGGGGGCGGTCCTGCGCGCTGCGTCACGCATCTGTCTCGACGCTTTCTTGCGTGCTCCCGCAGCCCGCCATCTGCAGAGACGTGCTGGCCGGGCTCGCTCGGAGCGGCTCGGGCGCGCGCCGCCCTCTCATTGCGACGGTGTTAATGCCCTCCGCGAAACTCTTCGCATTACCTCCGTAAAGCTCAATAGAGCCGAATTGTCAGATATTTGTTGTTCAACGCTGAGAAGGTCAAATTTTTACTTATACGAAAAACTGCCTGCAGTTTTGGAAAATATTCCTGTTCTGTTTTCCAAGAAGCACGGACAGTTTACGTCGTTTCTCGCTGCTGTTATTACTTTAATTAGTGCTCTACTGTGAGTTCCAAACACACAATCTACGTTTAATTGCAATGTAAATTAATATTCTCTTGATAATTTTGATATAATTTTCCGCTACTCTCTTGCTTGGTTTTGAGACCACGTAGTACCAAACCACCACATAAGTTCTCAATGATCATAATTCCTGCTAAACTAATCCACACCAAACTAGCTTCCACATTAGCAAATAATAATTATACAAATACGCAATAAGCCACTGAAGAGAACTCGATAAAACAAACTCTGTTTCCCTAGACCCTATTGATTGTGTTGAGTAAAGTGACGTGGAATCAAAAGGCTCTTGAAGGGAGCGTTTGTAGCCAGAAGAACAGCGAACATCAATCACTGCGGAATCAATTCGTAGGAATCGCCGATGTATTTGTTATTCAGGCGATGTTTCCCTCGAGGCGGGATACACTAAGGTGGATTATATAATAATTGCATGCGTAGGTGGTAGAACACTTTTAATATTTCATAGCATTACACTAAGAAGACGAAATGAATAAGTGATGTCTGAGATGGGTTACGAAAATTTCCATAATTTCTAAATAATATTTTAACCGCGACAGTTGCTAACTCGAATTTAACAGATAGATCACGACAACAATATAAAGAATAGGGTTCAAACTATTTCCTTTGACCGGCGGCGGTGGGCCAGTTCGCGTCTTAACTGTTGAACTTAGATTTTTTTTGTAATTTTGATATTGAAGAAAAGATACCTTCCCAAACCAAAATCATGAACTACATACACATAGATAAGCTCCAGCGTATCTATGCGATTGTAGTTCAGGATTTTTTGACACTGCCAACAGTGTGACATCATCGATATCACATAGGTAAGTCATGAAACGTCCACTACCGAACGTAGACCTAATTAAAAACTCTCTAATGACCGGTCACAAGACACTAAAGCCTTAATTACTATCATAGCAAACAGATCAAACTATTTATGACTTATTGATGATCCCTTTTACATTGTAGCCATTTTCCATCGTCACAAAGTATACAAGGGAAAAAAAAAATAAAAAGGAAAACTCTTTTAACACGAAACTTTATTGAAATTAATGTTGCACTTCGGTATTCAGCGGCTGATCTGATAAAAAATGTCTGTAGATAAAATTGCACCTACGAGGCTGCGACCGTAACGTATGGAAGCTCCCTCTATCGTGAGATAATTGAGTTATATTCCCGAAGAATTCCTGTTAGTGAGACTACTATCTAACTCACCTAACAAAATGAACATTCCACTTTGTGTTAAGATTGTTTCACACGTGTTTATAAGCTGGTTTCTGGAATCAGTTTTGATTAATTTCTGTTATATTTAGACGTTCTTGTGTTTTTAAATCGTGTCTATGTGGATATCGTAAAAGGAAAAGCGATCCATGGGGGACCGAATAATTCAAGACTGTTGCGTCGACTGTTCTGTTCAAGAATGTAGCGTTTTAACGCAAGGACAGTGCTAACCTTCTTTATCTATTCCGTGGTGCTAACCCAGGCGCGGGCCAGCGGGCGGCGAGCAATGGGTAGCCCGGTAAGGACCAGGCCTGGGTTCCCAGCGCGTCGTGTTCCGCGCGCGCCTCAAAGAGATGTCAGCACAGCATCGTGGAGCGTATCAAAGAGTAACCGGGGTCCCTGGGGCGCATAGGCAGGTGAAGGAACAAGGGTGGGTTTTAGTCAGTAGAAGTCTGACACGCCCTTTCGGTCCGCCCAGAGCGGGAGAGATCATTTGATGATTTCCCACCCAACAAAAAAAAAGCACAGCATGTCGGGCCCATAAGGACCGATGCCTGCCAGGGCCGCGGGTAGTTCGAAAGAGATACCGGGGCCCCTGGCGCATAGGCAAGTGAAGGAACATGGGTCGATTTTAGTCAGTAAAAGTCTGACACGCGACGATCCGCGGAAGAGGTCATTTGATGATTTCCCATCCAAAAAAAGGGCAGTGCTAACCTAGCTCTACTCTATTGGAGCAGTAGTGGCTCAGTGGTAACGGCCTAGACTTACGTATTGTACGTCGTGGGTTTGTGGGCAACCCAGACAGGCGCTTTATAGATAGCGCCATCCACGACGACCCGCCCCACTCTTCTTTTGAATGCCTACAGAAGCGTGAAACATTCCACTACTATTTTAGTTTTGTCGATTCACAGTAATTAGTGATTAGTAGGTGTAATTAGTGAATATCGTCAAAACTAAAACACGTGTGGGATTATAAATAGCGATAACCAGTGACGATTAGGAGGGGAGTGGGGCGCGTCTTCGTGGATGGCATTATCTGTACTTTGTGTAATTTATTTCATCACCACTGCACTTAAAACGGTGAAGATAAACGTCTTGAAGAAATAAGTTTGACCTAGAACCAAAATTCGAAGACATTTAACATTTACCAACCCGCATTGGACCCGCGTAGTAGATTATAGCCCACTCTCTCTCGAAGAGAGGAGGACTGTGTCCCAGCAGTAGGACCTTTATAGGATTATGATTATGAACCTCCCGTATCAAATATATTGAAATTTGCAGATGCTTGTACCAACCAAAAGTGGGTTTATGGCATTTGTGCAATGGGTGGTGGTGGAGGCGAAGCACTTTTCATACAGTGTAACAGATGAAAGTTTAGATGCGAAACAACACGTCAATACAAACTATGATAATGTCGTAATTAAATCCCAAGTTTGTGGAGGGCAAAATCCGCGATGATGGGGCAAAGAGACGGAATTTATTCTTCCGCATACTAATGTACGGAATGTGTTGTATGGGGACGAAATCCGCGGCCGCTTTTAACAATATGTCCTCTATCGTAGATTCTACTGGCTTCAAACAATTCATTTTCTTGAAACAAAAACATGGGAAAACTCGTCACGCTTCAAAAGAGTTTATTTTTACTTTGACCTACTTCCCCTGTACTTTCAAATTTGTAAATAAATATGTCATTTTCTGATGTATTTTATATTTCATATTAGCGTGTCTTTTTTTGGCAGTCATTATGTTATCTCAATAAAAATAGAGTTTAAAGAGCTCCAGAAGTAACCATGTTTAAAAAAGGAATCCAGGACATCAGTTAGAATTTCACTACCTTTAACAGGTTGAATGTAGTAATCGCAGAGACAATTAAAAACCATTGTCTCGCATGGATCCACGTTCTGGAAAACGAAGATATATATGGCACAACCTCTGGTAGTCGTAAACACTCTTTTTCGCATTCAATTTTGGTGTGCAAACATGGTGAACAATAACTCAATCAGCCGCATACTCTGCTATTATGTACAACGTTCGAGACCTATGCAAATTGTTTGAGTACAGACCGTTTTACCAATACCAGATTTAGTACGTTGTTCAAAATTATGGCAGTAATGTCAGTGACGTATGGGTACAATTTTGACTTAATTTTTTTGAGCTTTTTAGGTCTATAGTCTGAGCAATGGCGGACCAGTGGTAACGAACGTGACTTACAAGTTGTAGGTCGTAGGTTTGAACCCAGACAGATGCTTTAATTGGTGTAAATTATTTCATCACTACCTGCTTTTAAACGGTGAAGAAACCGACATCTCCTAGCACATTCGAAGACATTAGAGATCTACGAACCCGCGCTGGGTCCGCGTGGTGGCTTACAGATCACTGTATTTGATTGTGCTACAGTCTGGCCGTCAAGAGAATGCATTCCTGACACCAGTCAGTGCAATAATTTGAGCAACTAATTTAGATCAAATTAGCGAAACACGTATTCGTTTGTATAAAACTGACAGGTGTGAAAAACGCATTCTCTCGTCAGCTGCACTATAGTGACCAATATTTTTAATAACACGGCAAAACTATTTTGTAGCACATTAATAGTAAATACATCTATGTGTATACTTATTTCACAAGATACTTCGTAGGAAAGAACATTTAATTTTTTCAGCGCAGGCCACCAAACAAAATAGATAAGATGAGACATCAAATAAGTTGAGTATCATTCTAGTTTCAAAACTAACAACACCAGCAAGTCCCACAAAGTTGTCGGAGTTAGCAGCTACATAGACATGAGTTCCGGGTATATTAAAGGAGTTAAACACGAGTGTAACGCGAAACTTGAAATTATATTTCTCACTTTCTAACATGGTGCAAAGGGACTTAAAAAAAAAATCATGGTATAAACAACAGCCTTACTACCCGGCTTTCCTAGCTTTCTGTTTTGGCTTTCTCTCAACCACGGGCAAAGGCGGACCTTTGTATCGCAGAGTTAGCTGCAGCACTCTCTCAGCCTCTCGCACGCCACTCAGTCGAGCACCAGACACGGTGGCATAGTGCCCGGGCACCGTGGCCTCGCCAGCAAACAACAATATAGGAGGGATAGGCTCACTAGGCCCCGGCAGCGGACACGCCAAAGCACGCTGTAAGTTTCCGTCGGATCCGTATTTGTCATAAGAATATGCCCCGCAGAAGAAGGGGTCAGAAGTCCAATGCGATCGTAAAATTGTCATTGGATATGGTATACTGGGGTTCCCCGTCGAGATGCGTAGTATTTCAGTCAAGCCTTCAGCTATGTCTCTGTCGCAAAGCCCTTCCATCATATACGCTTCTTGGCCTACTACCCAAGCACACATGACATGCTTACTATTTGGCACAACTTCTATTGAAGTTATTCCTCGAGTCCAATCAGTACGATCACAAAGCTCATTACAACAGTATCTGAAATTTAAGTTTCCTTTATGCCAAAACCAAAACGGGCGACAATATTCCATATAAACTTTATTGCAAAATCCAAATCCAAGGCAGCGCATGGCGTCAATTTTTGATGCTGGGAGCGTAGGGCAAAACATTTTGACAGCATTATTATACAACACTCCAAGAGACACCGTTATGATGACGTAGTCACATGCAAATTCATCACCATCCCCAGTACATACGCAGGCTCGATAACCTTCTTTCTGTGATGTTCCCCAGTAGATACAGTTAACTGGCTTACAATAGCGAATAGCTCCTTCTGGTATTTGACGTAGCAACGGAGCCAGTATACCTACTAACCCCAAAGGCACACGTACCTCGCCGCCGGGCATGTTCATGTAGCAACCGACATGATCGGCGCACAGCATCGCTGTGTCGTCCCCGCAGCGCGCGCTCAGCATGTGACACAGACCGAACAGTATTCTAGCTGCGTCATATTGTTGATCTTCAGGATACTCGTGTAGTTCTTGTTGAATTCGCAGACTCATAAAATTTATGAGAGAACCTGCCTGCTTACTACCGCCGAGGCAGTATATTTGCGCCGCTTCTTGTTCTATCTGGCGAAATTTATGGTATGCTTTTAAAGTGGGCGGTAAAGCCATTTTACCCGTTACTATTCTGTTGAAGAGACCACGAGTGTGTTCAGAGCCGGGCACACCAGGACGGGGAGGATCTTCGGTGGCGGACATCATATAAACAGGATGTGTCAAGCAGTTGTCTGGCTTCCAATGTGATCCTAATTCAGCAACGATATCTCCAAGCCAGCACGAATGTATCCTACCACCGGGTCTGGGAAGAGAGGGCATTTTTTATAGTGGGTCTAACATACTACATTATCAACCACAGTTTCCTTTTATATACGTACCTCTCGTAGGCTTCAAGCACCACTATGTTGTTAATTCCCCGCTGCGAGAGCCGGGCTGCTGCTGACAGGCCCGCCATGCCTGCGCCTATGATAACGACGCGGGGCGCCGGATAACATTGTTCAACGTCGCAAGGGTCTATAGCACATAAAGCGCGGTCTTCTAAATTTGGCTCACAGTCACTAACAGCAAAGCGGCTTTTGATCGTCGGTGCCGTGGGGCATTGAATCGCATCCGACGCCGGCCCCGACTTTGACTTCCTAAAAATGGCATTGCAAAACTAGGTAAATTTTATTAACTCGGTACCAAGCGGTAAACTGGGTAATGTGGCGCCACTTAGGGAACGCCTCTCTTGTTCAGCAGACAACTATGAGGATAAGTAGCAGTTTTTTGATTCAGTATAAGCAGATGTGAAAAACAAGCGTTCATGTAGTCTTATGAGACTATATTATTGTTTTGTTGTGTTTTTTTAGTTTTTTTTTTTATATCGTAACATAGGATATATAATATTCTCTGGGGTTCCTACTGCTGCCCTGTATGTCTCAAACACCCAAGGGTGTTATCGTCCACGTTGAGAACCTATGGCCTTAGGAAACATAAGTTACCTACGTAAGGAAGTAGATTTCTGCAATCAATAAGTACCAAGCCGACATAGTCCGCTTACACAGCAGACTATGTCGACTACACTTCACCTAATCCGATTGGCATCAGCATGTTGACTCGTCATGTTGAGTACACATACCTTCGAATCGAAGTCTTCGGCCATAGTTTTCTTACTAAAAATAGTTTACTAAAATTTTTCATATGTACAAGCGAAATTTAAACGTCTGTAAATTGACGTCACATGCCTAAAATTAATGCGTCACGGAGTTTATTACATGTTGCACTGACGTTTGAAGTGCCACAGAAACTTGTGACATGACCGTTTTGTCATAGAGTAAATGTTTTTATTCATTGTCAAAATAGTTACAGGTGCACTATTTAAATTTATGCCAGCTGTCGGGCACCGGGCGATGTACATTACACGATGCAAGTTTCTGGCCTATTGGCATACTATTGTTACGGACGAAGGGTATTAAAATGCCGGTTAAGGGTTACAAAGTTTATTGGCAAAAGTGGTACAGTCGACAGAAAGCAATGATAAGTGGAACGTAGCTAATGTCTCACCGAAGTCTACCCTGATGTCCACAAAGTCCGAATATCACACTCACCACAACACCACAGTAGTCACTTGATGTAATCCTTGAAATATTTGTCGCAGTAGATTTCTTCTTTGATCGCATGTATTGCTCTGGTCAATAGCCAAATTCAGACTGACTGATGCCCCCGGGTCGCACCGCTTTATATACCCAATCAAGGGAATATACCAGAAGAGGAATGTACTAGAATCACCTCGAAGTAATAATAATCACATTCGATTGCAATAGAATATTTGACCCGCGGTTCAAGGTAAATGGGGATCCTAGAGATTTCGATGTCGACCCTCCGTTGCTAATATTGATGAAACCGGTACCGTTCGATAGGTCGTCTAAAATGTAGCAATGCATTTTTAGGTCATAACTCTAGGACCCCTAGGTCTGATGCTATAGGTCTTGAAAGTTGTACGCCCATACATGTCATGCAATATTGAACCTTATGCCATTGACATAAGGTGCATTCGTAACACTATTAAAACGCGGTCAAGTACGAGTCGGATTCGCGCACCAAATGTAAATGTAACTAAACTAAAAATTTACGCCTTTCTAATTTTTTCCTACACTTGTGCTACATGACATTGCTTTTTGCCAAATTTCATGATTTTAGTTCTACGAGAAATATCCTGTTAAATTGCGAGTGTCGAAATATGCGGCATAAACAGAATATAAACACCCGTATCTTTTGATTGCGTTGAATTAGAAATTTGATGTTTTTCAAATACTCAGGGCTACAGTCCCTTGAAGCAATTCAAGGGACTGTAGCCCTGAGTATTTGATAACTCCAATAATTTCTGAGAAAGAGGGTCATGAGAGACAGAGGGACAACTGAGTGATTTATAAGGATTCCGTTTTTCCTTTTGAGGCACGGAGCCCTTGGGCACGCCATAATAGCGGCGGTAAGTCCCCTCTTACCGCCGAGTGGCTGGAGAGGCGCCACGGCGTCCTCACCTTCCGCCTGACGCAGGTCCTCACCGGGCACGGCTGTTTCGGGAGGTTCCTATTCCGGATAAGGCGGGAGGAAACACCAGGGTGTCATCACTGCGTGGATCGCCCTGAGGACACGGTGGAGCATACGGTGGAGGTCTGCCCCGCTTGGGTGGAGCACCGCCGTGTCCTCGTGGCGGCGATAGGCGGCGGCGATCTCTCGCGTCCGGCCCTGGTCCAGGCTATGGTCCGGAGCGAGAGTGCATGGCAGGCCGTCGCCTCCTTCTGCGAGGCAGTAATGCTCGCAAAGGAGGAGGCGGAGCGCGTGAGGAAGAGGCAGTTGCAGCGTCCTCACGCCCCTAGCCGCCGCAGGAGACGCCCTGGTCGTCGGGAGATGGCACCAAACTCCCGGCCACCGTAGGCG
>VKGM01004901.1:4324-14994 GCA_007844875.1 Busseola fusca | reverse complement strand
ATGTAGCACTTTTTGCATTTTTGATTCTATTTACGAGTTATGATTTTTTTTTTCAATTGGCGGCGCTAGTGGACTGTGTAATGGCTCTTAAGTTGGACATGAACGCCATACTAATCGCTCAATTTTGTATCTGTGGGATAATTGCGTTACCCAGTAATAGTAGGAATTGCTTAGTATTTGACAGTCCAACAACATTAATTGCGTTGTTTAGGTTTCTGTGATGACAACTTTTTCAAATATATGAAGCGATGGATTAGCAATTTACCTCAAAATTATTCAAATTTAGAATAATAGTGTGTATTGCAATTATGGTACTGCTTTACTTATTATACTGCCACTTTTAATAAGACTCAAGCGACCGCTAGTAAATTCCATCTCACGATTCCAATCGCAAAATAAAAACTATATTTATTTTAAAGATTGTTTGTATTTTTAATATTATAATATTGGCACTAGCTATTTCTATCACAATGGACCTTGCAGAAGGGTTAATAATAATAATTTATAAGTTCTCGTAATATTAGAGTTTTCTTTGCTACAGATGGCACTAATAAGCAACAAAATTGAGTCTTAGCAAATATTACATTGAGCCGTTGTAAAATCGGATATAAAATATTATAGTAGATAACCAATTGACATAATATTAATATTCCTTTTTGCATAGTTATTTCTCTTATGGGGCAACCTTTCGTCGTGATGGTTAGATTACTGCAGGGTACCATTATTTTTTCTTTGAGAAAATATTTTAAAATAAAATTCAAAAAACCGACCATAGAAGAATGCTTTTAGCTATCATTGGTCAAAAATCACATGATGCTGGGCTACTTTTCAACTACTCCATTTAAGTTAAGGAAGCTATTATTCGAATAAATTTCAATATTTCATTTAGTACCATCGAAGAAAAATCTTTTATGTAATGTTATAAATTGACGTTGCGGTCTGTTCTACTCTAAAAGAAGCGGTAACTTTATTATTTTAATAATGACAATTTATTCCGCTATGTATACAATTCCCGTTTAATTCAGCAATATTCATTGTAGGCTTTATCAAAAATAGAAGGATTAGAGTAATATATATCACAAAATATATTCATTGTTACAACGACATCCCTTTGTTTTCAATACCAAACTTAACGCCAACCGTGTCACACTAAAAATTGTTTGGTGAATGATATATTGAGTAATTAACAAAATCGAGTGCATCGTGAAATGGCATTGAAAACAAAAGTCAACAATAGGCCTGACAGCACATACTGGACCACTGAAGAAGAGGTATTCAATTGAACTCACTCATTTATAGAAATGTATAAGAAAGCTATGAGTAACATGCAACTCTCAACCGACTAAACTATTGGTAGCGTGCATGTCTAAAATATTAGTAGAAAAATGAAAACGTGACCAAAACGTGAAGCGATGCAACAATAAAAACAAGCCACATTGGACATCATACAAACAACATTTCTTATACAATAACCAGCGATATAGCTCCGAAACACTTAAATTCAGTCGATAAAATCCTAGTATATACGTAAAATGATGTATATATTACAGCATGCTCCGATACAATAACAGCTAATGACACAGTTATTTATACATAATGTAATAAAATATGTTTATCCAACAATAACCAGATAGACTTTGTAAACAGCTAAACAATGAAAAATATTAAAGAGTAAATAGAATAGGATCAAGCTTTCTTATAGAAGATAGTGACTCTTAATATAGGCGTTATGGAGATGACTTTGAAAGTTTATTTGTACAAGAATTTGTTACAATTTAAAATCATCGGATCGACGATTCTAAAACAACTACGTATTATGAAAGAAATGACAATGAAGAACATGTTAAAGATAGTTAATATAAGGAAATATTTATAAATGATTCGATTAGTCTACACCTAAAGTCACCTATTACAAAAATGAATACATCTATAAATAATATTATTACTCTTAACAATGGACGAACACATATACCATTCGAGCGAATGCAGTCTACTTAGACGATCATATTTAAGTCATTACTTTCATGTGAACTTATCTTATAAATCGACGTAAATGCAACTTCTAAAACACATTAAGTGCACTTCCACACGCGGTTCTTAACAATATCGTGTAAGATCAGACGCACCATACAAGTTGGACATAAATTCTGGACAATAATCACAGAAAATTCGTTATGTAAGGCAGTGCACGAAATGCGTGAAATGTAAATCAAATCTTAAAACTACACACGCAAAACAGGTTTTTGGGGGAACGCAAACTGTAATTTACTAAGAATTAAGAAGTTATGGTAACATATCCAACGATTCTTCTGAGATCACACATCTGCTTTCCATTTTTTAAAACGATAAATCACATTTTAGTAGGCTTCACTAGAATTATCGCAAACACTTAAGTATACAAAAGTCACTTTTTCTCCGTCATCAGCATCATATCCTTACTTCAAGTCTTAAAGCATATACTTCCGTTTCACTAACACTAACTAGGATTTGGCTATTCAGGATCACTCCAGACCAAGACTCGGTATGTAGGCCACATACACAGGTACAGTATGAAAAAAACATTTCAATGCTATCTCACTCCCTTCTGGATACCTTCTTGATTGAAGAAGATTTTTGCAGTTCTGAACGATTGCGTTTGATTTCATTTACATATTTTTTTAGCCGAACGATAATAATCTTCTTTGTGTTTAATACTATGTTCTATAATTATAGTTCTATGTTTGAAAATATGGAAAAGTTGGTAAGCATCAGAATTTAATTCTGTACAAAAATTGTTTTCTTCCTAATAATTTATACGAGTATGTCTTGAGTGGTCTCTAAGTTTTAGAATTATACACTCCTGCCAAAATCAAGTTGAATTCCTCGTATACCCTAAGTAGCCAGAACAATCCTCATATCCAGATGCACGTAAGGATCGACATGCCTAAGACTATATAGAAGTTGGGTGATCCCAGGAATCCTTTGTTCCATTCACAATCCAGATCTCTTGATAGTACCTGAAAAAATGAATGAATATAATGAATGAATGAATAATATGAATCTTAAAGATGAAACATCAAAAGCCTAGTAAGATTAATCGAAGGACCTAACAACAGATGCTGATACTTTTATACTAAACTAGCCGCCCCGACAGACTTCGTCCTGTCAATAAATTTTTCTCCCCTAAGAACCATCTTCGTACTTCAGGGAATATTGTTAAAAAAGAATTAGCGAAATCGGTTCAGTCGTTCTCGAGATTTGCGCTTAGCAAGAAATTTAGCGATTCATTTTTATATTATAGATAAATGAGAAACCAACTCACGTCAGCAAAAGTTCTGTTGTCATACGTTGGACACGTTGCAAATCTTACGTCATCTCGCGTTGAGATACAATTGGATGGACTGTCGCAAAGATACTGCCTTCTCTTGCGGTCCCACGCTTTTATCCAGCTGTAAACATAATTATCATGTTAATTAGTTTATTCTGTCCTCTTCTTTTGTACCTCTTTGTCTCTCTATTTCCTTTATTTCTGTTATTGATCTTTATCTACTGGTAAGCGGCTGTGCAATCATTGACGATACACCTTTGCTTAGAGGTAATCTATTCACTAGAGGCTTGAAACACAGTACATGTAAAAAACAAACTTACCCAATCCCACAATCGCATACCAAAGGATTACCAGCAACAAGAATATCTTGAAGGAACACCGTGTTCGGGACTTTTGGCCATGCCCTATGTGAAGGGTTTGGTACTCTGATAATATAGTTATTCCTAAGGTCTAGTGTCAAGTTGGTGACACGGCCTGGTCTCCAGAACACTTCGCTTGCTAACTCTTCGACGCTAGTGTTGCATACTGTGAGGCGAAGTACTTTCGATTGGACTCCCTGAAATCGTTAACATGTTATTATTTTATTATTCTAAAATTTAAGAGTTAGATACCCGTAGCCGGGACAAATTATTCTGCAGCTTCATATTATTCATTGGAAAACGTATTTTTATTCTGACCTCAAGTTACATTAAAATTTGGTCGCCAATTCTCTAAGGTAAGCTTCCGGCTTCAAAGTACCATCTAATTGAACTTTATTATATTTGCAAAAAATAACAGTAATGCTATTACTTACGCTCAACAGATATTGTGTCAGATATCTCAGATATCTTCCAGTAATAGTGATATTATTAAGTTTGAGAGGGAGTGCTCCATACATTTCCTTTCCGAACTCCACTCCGTCATAATCAGTTTCGATTAACAAGTTCTCTAAACCGCCATTGTATGACAACATCTTCGGTACGTTGAAATCTCTCACGCTTGAATATGCTGTTATTTTTAATGTTCTTAATCCATACATTTTGCTGAAGACTCCATGCTGAGAAAGATAGATATGATTTAAAATTATGTTGTTACCGACCAGCCACAAAAACTGTGATAGTTAAAAACGAAAGAGCACCCAAGATACTTAAACATATAGTTATTACAAATCACGACCGCTCTGATAAATTTGAGCTTTGAACAAAAGCTTACCTCAAGAATCCTGAGTCTTAGACGAGTTACGTCAAGATATTCAAGGCGAGGCGATACTCCATACAGGCTTGTGTTCATCAAGGCGGTGATGGGATTGCCAGACAAAGAGAGCCAGCGAAGATCACTCAGTGAATGGGTGGCCTAAAACAAACAAATCAGTTGGTTAATGTGACATTAGATTGATAAAAAAACAGAAGAAAGAACAAGAAAAGATATTGAAAAGAAATAGAGAGACGGAAGAAAAAAAGGGAAAGGCGAAATAATACTTTATTTCTTCCCTTTTTTTCTTCCGTCTCTCTATTTCTTTATTATTAACAAATTTCTTGGGTCTGCCTAGACGAGTACGTCTAGGCAGACCCAAGAAGTTTGTTAAAGATAAAAAAATTTGCCAAGTATGGTCACTTACCACAGGCACAGCAGTAAGATCGTTGTAAGATAAATCCAAAGCTCTAAGACGAGTTAGATTGGCAGTCGTATCAGGTGGTATAGAAGGCAGATTGTTGTATGACAAGTCTAGACTCTTCAATTTTGATAATGACATCGAAGGCACCTGAAACAAAACATACTTTTAGAAACATATTGATAAAATGAAAGCTTACTAAAACCTACATTTATCATTCATCCATTTTTTAAGTGATTGTTTCTTTGACCAGAAAACTAACAGGTTTGTTAAGTAATTCTTACTATGTTCATTGATTAAAAAACTTACGGAAATCAAGCTGACATTCTTTAGTCCCAAATGAGATAGTCTTCTCTCAAGCCCCTTGAAGATTGTGGTTCCTCGCTCACCAGAATTAAAAGGCGAATTATTGCTAAGGTCCAACCAGCGAAGTCTAGGCAATGCTGAGAAGGATCCACCTTCTATTCGCACAAGATGGTTGTTCGATAAATCCAACCATGCTAAGGACTGAAAAAAAAAAAAACTGGATTATAAAACAATGCTTAAAAAAGTAACGAGAGAAAAAATCTGACAAAATAACATTAAGATAATAAAAATGATTTGTGATGGTAAAAATTTCAGGCAATAACTGAAAATAAAACTGAAGTTAATGACGAAAACAGTGATAATAAAACATGCTGAAAATCTTATCAAAAATTCATGGATAAAGCTGAAAAGAAAATTCAATGAGATATAAAAACACAACTCAAAATGTTACACAGAAGAATCACCATGAAAACTAAAAGACAGAAAAAGATGCACAGTGCAAAAAGTGTATTAGTATGATAACTACAAGGTTAGTAATGGCATGAACATCTAAATTACAATCTACCTTGTACAAAATATTCTGCGGGTATTGTTTTTTTTGGTGGAAAACTCTTGTGTGATCTCGTCTAGCCGTGTGGTACATGTATTCGTCACTGTAGTCAGGTTCCTCGGGCCAGTATTCGCCCAACTGGTCTGGGTTCTGGCGACACATGCATGATAGGACAACACATTAGCATACTCACACACTGGCGACAACTACGATAAAACTCTGTTAGAAAAAATACTGAAACATGATCATGAGTCGTGGTTATATCCACTTACGTTTTGTTACAATTTTATTTTTCTATATTATATTTACATCTAATCAAAAATGTCATTTGTTGGATATTTTCTTCTTGTAGAATGATCATATTTCTATAGATATGTACTGCATTAGTATTTAATTACTTAGATATACAAAAATCAAACATCACATAATCAACTTTACATGTTGCAGATCAAATGCTTATTTTGTTATCAAGCAGTTAGTTCTCAAAACTTCAAACAGATGCAAAGGGATTTTAGTTTATTTCTAGAAACTATTCAAACAGTAATTACCCGGAATCTTTGAACCAAGTCTCCTAAGCCGACAGCAGGTATGGTATTTCCGCTCAAGTCCAGTTCCACTAAATTGGAGGATGCAGCAGGGGACAAGCAGTTCGTTGGAATTCTTGATAATAAATTGTCAGCTAGGTCTAACCTAAAGATTAAAATATTTAGTTAAATAACCTTAACAAATGTACAGCAGACGCTTTATTAAACAAGTCGCTGAAATAAGATTGAAAGAGTTTTTTCCGTCTTTTAAATATGAAGTTATTCGGAGTTAGCATAAAACTGAAATAATTTTACCTTTCTAGGGCTGGTGATGGAATTAGATTGTCTGCCAAATTCTTGATATGGTTGTTCGATAAATCCACCGATGTTAAAGATTGCATGTCGTGGAATATTTCAACCGGGAGCTCAATAATGTGGTTGTGAGATAAGTTAATAATCTGAAATTTAAATATTATTCGATTTTATCGTCGGTATGTCGAGTTCTTTAGTATCTGAGCATGTCCATTAATCGAAAATTAATAGTAATTTAACCTTATAGTACTTGAAGGATCGGGATTGTTTGCACCGAATTTCGTACCAAAATACATGCAAAGTGAGTGCAGTCGAAGCCATAAGGTTCTTATGGGCTATGCAAGCCATAAGGGCTTGCATAGCCCATAGGGACCTAAGACCTACTAAGGCTGTTGACAGATGTAGCCACAGCTAGGTTAGTATACTTTGCTTATTTCCACAGTATTATGTCGTATGGTGTCCTGCTGTGGGGATCGGCAGCTGATGTACGTTCAATTTTCATCTTACAAAAGAGGGCAATCCGTGCTATCTATAAAATGGGTCCTCGCGAGTCTCTTAGAAACAAATTCATAGAAATTGATATACTGACTCTGCCTTCTCTTTATATCTTGGAGTGTATTTTGTATGTTCGCAAAAACTTAGGACTTTTTAAAATAAGGAGTGATTTCCATAATATAAATACACGTAGTAAAAATGAAATTGTGATACCTAAATTTAGATTAACTAAAACTAGCAAGTCATTTCTTATAAACAGCATCCGCTTTTATAACAAGTTGCCAATGCCGGTTACAGAACTTACCGATGGAAAGTTCAAAACCGTCATCAAACGTGTCCTTATCAAAAAAGCATATTATAAGATTAAAGACTACGATGAGGACAAGGTAGTTTGGCAATGATTCCTTCCTTGATTGACTTCTCTGGCACCACATTACTCAACTGCTCTTAAATTACGATGTTAATTTTTACATACTCATTGACATAAGCTTTCTATTACATAATCGGCCTATAATGATCCCACTGCTGGGACACAGGCCTCCTCTCGATGAGAGGGAGTGAGCCGTAATCCACCACGCGGGCCCAGTGCGGGTTGGTAGATGTCACATGTCTTCGAAGTTTTGGTTCTAGGACATGCCGGTTTCCTCACGATGTTTTCCTTCACCGTTTTTGAGAGCAAAAACGGAAATAATTTACACAAAGTAAAGCGCCTGACGGGGTTCGAACCTGCGACCTACAACTTATAAGTCGCGCTCGTTACCACTGGGCCACCACTGCTCTATTAATTGACATTATATACTGACAATTCAAATTTTAACTTTATAGTGGCATTCATGTCACTGGATTTTGATATTTTATCTATCCTTTTGGTAGATTCTTCCATATTTTGTAAATGTGAGGACTTTATAGGCCTTGTAGACTTTAGTTCTGTAGACCATTTCTTATTTTATCAAGTACCTGGTACTTGTTGACAGGCCTATGCTGTCCTCCCATATCCACTGTGATTTGAAAACATTGTAAAAACCAATTATTTTTAAAAGACTAACCGTGGTATTTTTTGCCGGCTCTTCTCTATAGGAAACGACCTTTTGGAACCTAGCTTCTGGCGTTTCATAAATGTCCATGTTGGTTTATGTGAAATAAAAATATTTTGCTCTGTGCTGGCCATGGGCCTCTCCCAGGCTACGCCACAACGTCTGTCCTTAGGTCGTCCGTCCATCTAACTGGGAGCATCCACTACGGTTCCGAATACGCGATTTTCACTCCAGGACTCGTCGTGCGTGTACAAATAAAAAGGTTATATACTCAAATATTCCAGTCGAATTGACTGATTTGCCTATAATGTCATTAACATGCTTATTAGTACGATATTATAATAGATTCTGGATGTTGTTGAGCTTTCACGCTTTTGCGTTGCTTCTCAGATGCTCGCAGAAGCTCGGTGTTCACGATTTACATGGCATTACGAGGAAAAGACCTTTATCAGTAATGAGTAGGTTGCGCTGAAGCTTAAACAGCATCCTGAAAACTTTATTAGACAGAGAAGATAGTTCTTATATAAGGCCCTGTGAACGGAGGCAATCCAACGTGTATTGGGCCACGACATAATTAGTTGTTTTAGTCTCTTAAACTTGACTAATGTAGTTTTTAAATCATGTTTACTAATATTATATGAAATGCACTGCGAGTACTTATATTCCGAAATAAATAATGTATTTTAACGCTATTTGCGATGTCAAAAGGGTTGAGGCTCGAATGTAAATCATCGATAGATGAGGTTTAAAATTTAAAAATGCTTTTGCTTATTGAGAGCTTGAACCAATCACGCATTTCTCCATATACACTACTATTTAGCATAGCAACAATATTTGATTTACTGCTTACAATCTGCACTATACCAATAGACCCAGTTTCCCGCTGCTTACAAGTTGATGACGACCTCTGCTGTCTTCGATTATACGTTATTACTGTTACGTTTTACTTGTATTCTGTCACTCGATATCGAGTGTTCCGGAAAATGGGGTGTCTCTCCCGTTTTCCTTGTTGCGTAGGATCGAATTTCTATTTGGAACATTGTCGCTTAAGATGGAGGAAAGTGTTGGTATTACAGACGAACAATTCTGAAAAAATCTCACCTTGAAAAGTTAGGTGAAGTGAGTTTAGAGTGAGCTGTCAATAGTGTCAATCCTTAGGATTAGTTGGAATGACAGCTCACTCCACGCTCCCTTTACTAAACTTTCCACGATGAGACGGTTACAAAATCGTACTGCAGCCGATCGATTCTGTAAAAATTCTCAACGTGAAAACTTAGGTGAAGTGAGCTGTCAGTAGTGTCAATCCCTAATATTAGTTGGAATGACAGCTTCAAGATCACTTCACTTCAACTATCACGGTGAGATGGTTACAGAATCTCACTGCAGGTGAAAGAAAATTTAGGGAAGTGAATTGCATCGTCTTTCTTATTATCATCCTTTCTCTAAGATTTGTTTTATAAAACTAGCTTTTTGTGTTTTGATGCTGTATTAGATTTGTGTTAGAAACACTTACCTGCTTTTATTAGGACTTACTTACCTCTTTTTTACGCATATCAACACAAATCATAATCTATTTATCTACCTATAAAAATAAAAATTAAAAGAAAGACGGATTAATGTTTTATTGCGATTCGTAGGTTCTGGAAGAACATAAACTAAGCATAGTCTTAAATAAAACAAGCAAATCTCGAGAACAGGTGAACCGATTACGCTAATTATCTTTTGGAATACAGACAGAATACGGACAGAAAAAATACTTTTTATCCTTTTTATCCCGATATTACCACGGGATCAAAATTTACACGCATGAAACCGTGGGGAACAACTAGTTATATATAAAAACAAAAAACAAAAAGACCTAAACGAGGCTAAAAGGCTCCTATCTAAAAAGTTTTAATAATTTCCCGGAAAATTCGGAAAAAGTAAAAGATTTTTTCTACGTGAATTGAAATTTGGACGGGACAACGTCTATATTATATTAAAAGTAAAACTCTGTGTTCAATATGAGCCTGTCAGCATAGTAGCAAAGTTCACTGCCTCAGGTTCACTGGACGATGGTACAATGTACACTAAATAATCTTAGTTAGATAAGAAATTTATACAAGGAGTCCAGTAAATAGTGTTATACGTAAAATACTGCTATTTAACTGAATCCGGTTAGACTGGCAAACGGAGTCTAGGCAGATGATGACTTGATGAGTCCAGTAAATAGTGCGTCATACTGCGAGGCAAGAATATGATACGATGGATGGACTCTATGAATGATGATATGATTAGAAAGGGGATGACTACCAAGATTACGACTAATAGAGAATTCTGGAAGGTAAAGTCATGTTGCCCTCTCCTCAAAAATAATAATATATTATATTAGCTGACCGGGCAAACATTGTTTTGCCATACAAAAAATAGATGTTGGCCGATTCTCAGACCTACCCGACGTGCACACAAAATTTCATACAAATCGGTCCAGCCGTTTCGGAGAAGTAGGGTAGCTAACATTGTGATACGAGAATTTTATATATATAGTAGAAGTTAGATATTATCTCTTCAC
>VKGM01004871.1:0-15922 GCA_007844875.1 Busseola fusca | reverse complement strand
ACCGATGCCTGCCCCAGGGCCGTGGAGCGTACCAAAGAGTAACCGGGGTCCCTGGGGCGCATAGGCAGGTGAAGGAACAGGGGTGGTTTAGTCAGTAAAAGTCTGACACGCCCTTCCGCTCCGCCCAAAGCGGGAGAGGTCATTTGATGTTTTCCCACCACCAAAAAAAAAAGCACAGAAATACCGTGCCAAAGGTAAAATTCTAATTTAAACACTAGCTGCGCCTGTTTTACCCGCGTAAGTCTTGATCCCGTGAGAATATCGGGATAAAATGTATCCTATGTCCTAATCCAGCAGGGTAATTGCGTAACACACTACATATCTGTAGCAATGGGTTTCATTTGACAGTTCAACAACGATCAGTGCGTTATTTACCTTGTTGAGCAGACACATTTTTCCAACATATGGAGCAATGGATTAGCAAAATGATTCAAATAGTAATAGTGTGTTACACAATTAGGGTCCAAATCATGGTCTAACCCTGTTGGCGTTAAAGTATAACAAACATACAAATCTTTCTTATCAAAATCAAATATTTCTCTTCATAATTTATGTTTTCTTTATTGTACGTATGCATAAAAACTATTTACATTAGATACAAAATTAAATGACTACTTAACTTACTATATGTACAAATAAATACAAATACAAAGGACACTTGGGCGTCGAAGTACAATTCGGCATCGCTGCCATTCAGGAACGTGCCCAGAAGACTGGAAACATTACCACATTGAATGGAAATCCTGATTCTTTGCCCAAAGAACGACCTAGCCCTCTGGTCACGTGAAGTGTCGACCAGCCGGCGAAGGAGACGTGGTCTCGGGCCCCTTGACCCGAGCGATTCGACCCCAAACGGCCCAAAACTGTAATTACCCATAAGGCTAAGGCATAAGGGTTATATTTGAGCCGCTTGAGGATCTCAGCTTAATTAGCGATCCAGCACAGCCCGTCGTACTAGGAACACGAGATGGCGCAGATTACTTATTTGGCTTTTTATTAGCATCGGTACAGAAATTCTTAAATAAACTCCGTAAACAACAACAAACATTATTCTTAAAAGTTCTTCCATACTTCTCTGTTCGTCGTCATCTCGATAGTAACCCCCTGTCTGGCCATATCGCCTTTCACACAGTTCATCAATCGTTAAGCCATTAGTCTTATCTTGCGTCTAAATAACACAACAAACAAAAGAACATCTGTGTCAAAAAGATACAGTATTGTACTGTTCTTTTTTTTGTAACTTCATTATTTTGTGTGCATACAATCTCTCATACGAATTGACGTCATTATCATCGGTCATAAAAGTGTCTGGCGATATCCTGAGTTTGTCAGAGCATATTTTTAATGTTATTTATTTATATTTGAACAGTCTTTGTCATTGGTTGTTTACTCATTTTTATTTTTAGCGTTCTGTAAACATTTTAGGAACGCTTTCGGATATTTATAATTTACTTGCTGTACCCGACATAAGTTGCAATGCCACGTAGAGTATGAAGAATATAATAAATGAAGTAAAAAAATGTTAGTGTATATTCCGTTTATTTGAACTGTAGATCGGCCAATCGCTCGTCATTTCGGTGGCATAATTATTTTTCCGAAAAAATCTTTTAATAATTTACAAATAATAGAGAAATCTTCATGTTTTGTCAATTCGTAAAAACCGTGCGAAGCAAGGGCGGGTCGCAAGTCTGATTATAATGATTAAGTAAGTACATACTTTATTCAACTTAGCATTTCCCAGATCTTACTAGTAAGTGACTAGTAAACACCCCACTCAAATTTGAAGCCTGAAGCCTTGAACTTACCTGTAGTAAGGATAATCGTTAAGTAATTTACACAGAAGATAAAAAATTATGACGGCTAGATACGATAACAACTAACCCTTTTTAATCGTTTGATTAGATTATTTTATGGTTATTCTAATTTTATCTATCACGTTTTTCGTCACGATTTAAACTTCCAAATGAGACATTGACATGAGGGTATATAAAAGTGGTTAGCACGTAGGCTTGAACGCCTTGTTTTCCGGCGACGATTTCTAACAACGAATAATAGGGGCGTAGCTACCTCCGTATCAGTCGTATCAATGGTACAAAGCCCCCACGCGTATGTAAACAAAAAACAGGATACCATTTGGAATAAAAGCAATACAGGTTCCTTGAGCTTCGCCGCAATCGGACAGAAAGGGCCCCCGCCCCCATATTTGTATTTTGATACAGGGCCCCTTTAGGACGAGCTATACTACTGAAATAGTACTTCAAGTCAGTCCATTGCAGTTCTACTACTCGACATACATCGTAGATCTAAATATACCTCTCCCAAATTGCGCCAAAACCTCCGACGCGGTCCGGCCTTGCTTAAATGTTGACCTTAATATTGTCAAAGTCCCAGAACGACAGCTAGGTAGACCGCGTTTTACAAATCCCTAGAACACGACCACTTGAGCTTCAAGATCTCTTGATTATGTGTGTCAAGGATAAAGCTGTTTATATACAAGCTCTAGTATTATAATCACGACTGAGATTTAGTCGGAATTTTCTGCGAAAACGCATTTTGTAAATAAGATAGTAAATGAAACAATACTGTTCGAGATTTGGCTGGTTCATGCTCATCAACATCATTCAAGTAAAACGCTACCTACATAATTATCTTCAATTAAATGATGGTGAAATACGCCTTGTAGACTAGATGCCGCATTCCTAAACGCAATACAAAAAAACAACATTATGCCAGGGTTCCATTGTGTAAATAATTTGGGTAGTAAGGACTTAACACTGAGATGACGGCCAATAGTAACAGTATCTATGTAACAATAATAAAAATAGGTCTTGTGCTGACTACAGATAAATTGGGATACGGTTCCAGTGCCTAAATCACCACAGAACTATATGAGTATGATATACATTAGTCGAATACCAATTACCCTCTTGAGTTTGAAGACTTTCAGTAGAAATTACTAAAAGACACCACGTTCGAACTGTCGCATACCAATGTCTAATACAATACAACTTTCTCTCGTACAATGACATGTTGTGTAGGAATACGATTCGGTTCGCAATAACCATCACTCTTTACAAAAAGTCGATGCGAAAGTTGTTGATAACTTGCTGAGACTTAAATGGATTGATTTTGTACACTAGTACTGTAGGTAGGTGATTGCCAACCTGTACTTATATGGCATACAAACCTTTCGCTCCTAAATCTTACACGCTAAGAATTTGAAGGGTTATTTTACTAAGATCAGGGCAGACTTTTCAGGGTGGACTGGCTTGCCATTTGGCTAATACCTAAGGTGACTTGCCAAATGATCAATACGCCTTGTTCTGGCCATTTGGCTAGTGAAATTAGCACCCGAGCTTGCAATGAAAATTTAGCCAGATTTCTCTTCTGGTGATCGGAGAACAATTGCTGCATAAGGGGCTATAAAGCAAGATAATCAAATTATTCTACTTTATATATAGCATAGATTCAATGATTTGCAGGCCCTAGTTCCCAGTTACATACATACATAATCAGCCTATAATGTTCCCACTGCTGGGACACAGGCCTCCTCTCAGGTTCCCAGTTGGAGAAACAAAATTCAGCCGTGACAAGCCATGCATAATAAGGTCAAAGATTCCTGCAGTGCAATCAACCAGAACCCTAGAATCAAGAATAGCGTGTATATTGTAATAGTGTACCAGTGTTCTCAATTGCATGATTTTAACCAATATGAGGCCATTATTGAACTGTGAGAATGGAAACCTCGTGAGATTTTGATATAAAACATCGAGAAAGTGTTGACACTGGTGCATAGTGAAATTTAATAAAACATGAGTGAGATCAACTAACTCGATGACATCGGAACATCTGAAAGTCATGGTGGTTATTGACATATTTGTGATGGAAGTTTGGCAGAGCGCCAAATTTTGAAGATGCTTCCCGAAGCGATACTACCTAAAATGAATAGCGTCTACGAATTTTGTCAAGCATTCCTTATTTCATTTCACAAGTTTGATATATGAACATTTGACTTTTATCGATTAGGTTTTTTAATGATTGTCGAAAAAAGTAATTTCATTGACTTTTTTAGAAGGCATTCACTTGGTACCTTCACGGCAACTTCGTCGACCCTCGAGCATTCATTAAGCAAGGTTGAATTGTTGTAAAACAATTTGCTTACGCATGCTAAAAATCAATACTTACAGCTAAGTTAATTAAACGTATAGACATCGTAAGGTAATTAGTCAACAGGCTAAGGCTCTAAACCGCTTACAGTTTCATATATGTAAATAGACATTATATATGTATTTTGTTTTCGGACACGAATACAAAATAGATCTTATAAATAAATTGGTATTACGAACGCTTCTTCCTACGCTTCTCCCTCCTCCTTACGAAAGGCCAAGTTTTATTCGGCTGGAAGCTGGAACAACGCAGCGGGCTAAAAATAAAACACAAAACCAAAACGCAGACAATAAAAACATTCTCGCTACTGTAGACAGTAGACACGCAATTAATACAAAAGGATAAAAATATGCTATACCACGTGGTGTATCGGATTCCGAAGAGAAAACTTTCCGTTCCCAGTTCCCACATAATCTGGGTGGCGTCACTGAAGCACAACGTCACTATCATCACCATATAAAGTAATATATCCCACTGAGTGTCTCGTATTGTGAATTCAATGTCATCCCCATTCATGGGTTGACCGCTTATTAATCTGGCCGTGACGTATACGGCGGTATACGTCATCCCTCTCTACATTTTCATTGTGTGGGATTACGGCTATCAAGTTCCGACTACATCAGGATATTATCACACTATAAATAGAAGACTGCGGAAGGCATTGCCGTAATATGAATTCAGAGGACCATACCATTGAAATATTATTATTATATTATATTATATTATTGGTTTAACCGTTAACGAATTAAAAACAAAACTAACCTTGCCTAGTTTGTAGCAAAGCTTGCTACTTTAGTACAAACAACAACAATTCTTGATATTCCATATCGATGTTGTTTCGAAACCACGTATGATTGGAACATTATATGTACTTATCTGTCAAAGACCTTGAAAATTAAATAACTGAGGTATTTTTTAGATTGTCTATACGTGAAGCCCCGGCTACTTACATAAGTGATGTAAAATGTGATAATGTTCCAACAGACACATTTCTAGCACTTAAGTATTAATTAAGTAAACAAAACCATAGTGAGGATCGCCGGATTGCTCAATTTGGGAAATATATCGCTTTCAGTTTGAGTAATTACTAAAACTGACCTCCATATTTCCTGCTTTATTGCTTTGTTTTTGTTTTTTTTTTTCTTCGAGGAAGGCAGTGCCGGTTCATTTCCTCATGTTTTGATAAGTCGAAACGAATACAAACATGAGTCATAGCTAGATCTCAGACGGCCTTGTTTCGATCGCTGTCTTATCTACGGCATACTGTGTCATTAGAATGCGAAGTTATCGTCCAACTGCAGTTAAAAACTTCAAAGATCTGTGTGATGCATACAATGCGGCTTCGTTTTGTTTAAACAGCTTTATCCTTGCAAAACATGCACGCATCGTGTTTACATTTTTATGTATGTATACCAACAGTTTTCAATATCTCCTTATTATGTGGTAGTAAAAAAACACCACGACAGGTACTAGCACGTGATGCCTACACGCAAGCATAGCTTTTATGGCCATTGACAGCGAGCTCCTAATGTATGTAGGTGTCGTTTAGTGTAGGATGTAAACTTGCAAACATATCACAAACATGTTTCTCTTGATTTGGTATTAGTTCTACAGCCGGGGCAGTGGTAGTGGTAGCCCAGTGGTAACGGCTGCGACTTACGAGTTGTACGTCGTAGGTTCGAACTCAGACAGGCGCTTCACTTTATGTAATCATCACTACTGCTCTCAAAAAGGTCAAGGAAATCATTGCAAGGAAACCCGCACGTTCTAAAACCAAAACTTCGTAGACATGTGGCATCTACCAATCCGCACGGGGCCTGTGTGGTGGACAACAGCCCACTCCCTGTCGGAAAAAAACATTATAGGTAGTCTGACCTCTGTTTGACTGTAGAAAGTTCAAAGCAGTTGCTGCTTTTGTCGAACCATCTCTATGAATATCTACTACAGATGATGATGGCATTTTTGTAAAGATTGGTGATTTGCTACATAATTCGCCTACCCACAATCCGTACGCTATAGGTTTAATCAAAGATACGATAAGTAGACATTAGTGAACATTTACCTGTTTGATTAGGTGTTCTAATGAGGTTTGTTGTTCGATATCGTCACCATAATCAACTTCAGATGTAAACACAAGAGAAACCAGTTCACAAAGACCTTCGTACTCGCCTTGTTGACTTCTAAACAAAGCGACGTAAGCCATATCATGTGTTTGTACAAGAACATAATTAAATTGACGATCAGATCTGGCAATTTATATCTATTTAAAACCCGGTGTGGGTGGTGGTACGTGTCATTATTGCTCATGATGGTATTTCTGGACTTAATTCGTCATTTTCCACGCTGGCAAGTCTCGCTGTAAACACTGTTTTTTGTCAAATAAATAACTAAATAATATTTGACTTGTGTTTTGAATGCATTTGGTTGACGCAGTTGGCAAGCCAGGTACTATCGATTCGCGTTTAAGCCCAAACGAGGACTATTTTACGACACTGTTATGTTATTCCTTTTTATAAAACGTTGGTTTTGAAGAACTTCTTTTGTTTCAGGGTAGATAACCCGGGATGGTGATGGAAGCCGACCCTATTGCTGGCAAACATACTGATGGTAAATATAAAAAAAAATCCTTTTTCAATAATTTTGGCGTCACGTCTATTGTAGTTTTATTGAATTCATGATTGCATAACGAACCTCACACAGACCTCAGTCTGCCTGTAATTGAATAATGCCGAGATCTTTATGACTGCCAGAAAGTAATTTATGGAGCACTTACTGCAATAACGCTAGAACTATTTAGAATTTGAAGCTATTTGTAGGCGTGTTCATTTACATATTTTTACCACAAATATGTAAATGCTTGGTTTATTTCGTGATTTTCTTTTGGACGCGTTTGGATTTTTCCAAATCCACAAATTGAAGCAATCGGGTTTCTTTATCTATAGAAAATCATGAAATATACTACCTATAGCTGTCATCAGTCATTCACCGTATAGAGTGCTATAATGTCGTGTTGTGGTATGTTTTACTGAGTAATCTCGTGTTGCTATGTGTAGGTACGCTGATTAATTAGCACATGTCAAGCGCGTCATGTTCCGTTTGACGCCTATCGTCCTATTTCCTTGCCTCCCATTTTCTACTTTCGCTCACAAGTCGTTGGCCCAAATTTTGTCTGCTTGATGCCGTGCTATAAATACTGGGGAGTCTGGTCACGTCCCTGTTTTATCTCAATGCCTGACTTAAGTTATAAACACATTGTTTGCGAATAATATGAATCATTTTTGTTTATGACTACAATAGCAGATGATCACTATCAATATCACTAGTATTGGACGACGGTTCGATCGTTATCAATTCTATTACGTCTGTCATTATATTTCCTAGATTTATATTTACATTGAAATTGGATAAGCGTCTTTTTTCTCGCATGTGGAACGTGTCGAAGAAATCTATTAGTAATATCTGTAAAACTGTAACAATATTTTTAAACAGTCTCGGTTTTTTTTTTCGGTTAGAACTTCTACTGAAACCCTTTCTACAAATAAAGTTTCAGGTGTATTAAGATGCCGAAATATTGAAGTCTTTATGTATAAAATAACTGAGTATGCCAAATAACTTGCCGGCTATAAACCTATAAAATTTTGTTGGAATCACCTAATTTGCGGGAACGGAAACTAAAATATCGTGTCCCGACATTTCAAGTCAGAGCCAGACGCTGCCTGCTTTGATCTTCGAGCGTGATTTGTAACCGGTTCACTCCTTGAAAACTTCTGTCCAGTGTCTTGGCCTCCCTGTGCCCAGTTCATTATTAATAGCTTTTTAAATAATTCGTGTTTGTTGACGCTGAATATTATTATTATTATCATTTTTTATTGAGCTATTTCCACGACTCCATTACTTTCAATAGTCTATTTATCACATGAATCCATGATCCCTTTGATTATTGATTTCCTCAAGCGTCGTCATTATCATTCACATAATATTTATTATCTTCTTGTAAGATTTGCCATAGCTTAATCTTACTACAAGTTCGACGTTGTGTCTTTTTTTTTTTGTGGATGGGAAATCATCAAATGACCTCTCCCGCTCTGGGCAGAGGGGAAGGGCATGTCAGACTTTTACTGACTAAAACCCTCCCGTGTTCCTTCACTTACCTGTGTGCCAGGAGCCACGGTATGTCTTTCGAACAACCCGTGGCCCTGGCAGGCATCGGTCCTTGTGGACCTCGTCACGATGTGCTGACATCTCTGAGGCGCGCGTGGATTACAACGCGCCGTCGAACCGGGCCTGGTCGGGCGGCGAGCTACCCATTGCTCGCCACCCGCAAGCCCGCGCCTACGGTGGCCGGTAGTTTGTTGTTGTCTCCCGACGACCAGACGCGAGTTATCGCCGCCACGAGGACACGGCGGTGCTCCGCCCAAGCCGGGCAGACTTCTACCGTATGCTCCACCGTGTCCTTAAGGCGATCCACACAGTGATGACACCCTGGCATTTCCTCCTGCCTTATCCGGAACAGGAACCTCCCGAAGCAGCCGTGTCCGGTGAGGACCTGCGTCAGGCTGACATAGAGGGCACCGTGGCGCCTCTCTAGCCACTCCTCAAAGAGGGACTTATCGCCGCAATTGTGGCGTGCCCAGAGGTTATGTGTCTGCCATACTAATGCTAATCATCATACCAACTGTGACTTTTCTCGACATTTGACAGTTCCAAACCACAACATACCTATAACATAAATCAATAACGCGTAAAACTAATTGTCTATAAATTAGTTTTATGCGTAAAACAGAAAAAAATTTAATGTGCAAATTGCATTTTAAATTGAAACAACGATTTACAGATATTCAATGTAGCGTAACTTTATCCGATGACTTTGAATGGCAGTCATTATTCAAATTGGCCATTGATGTTGTGAGTTGTCAATCGAATCGTACGGTCTTGCTCCGTCGCGTCTTTTGTGCTTGATTTTTATGCATAACGCTTCACAACGACGTTTCCGATGCTAAACATCGGAAACATCGCTGTGTAGCGCCACTGATCAATCAATTTAGGTTTTGTAAAATTCATTCTTTTGAATGCTCTCTGCTCTGCAATTATCTTTCGGAGATATACGGATAGTTATTGGTGTGGCGTTTCCAGCGTCATTTAATTTCATTTATTGCTCGGCTAATGAATAAAATCCTAGAAGTCCATTATGGTGTGGATTTTGAGATAAAGGCCACCAAACTAAATCCGGCGTTGTCATCTGCCTAGCCTTTACCGAACTAAGTTAGGGTCGGCTTGCAGTCATATCCATTTGATTTATCTACTATCTCTAATATTATGTTTGCTATGATGATCAATTTTACAGGATCTGCACACACAACCTGAATCATTTTCAATGACATTGCTAATGCAGTGCTTCATAATGTTCTAAAAATTTGTTTGCTCAACAACGCAAATAACGCAATCAATGTTGTTGGACTGTCAAAATGTAACTAAGCCATTATTACTGTTAAATGTGTTACGCAAATACCTCGCTGGCCTAAATATTAAACAGCACACACAGTTATCAATGTTTCGAATACAAAGTTCCCAAATACAGCAGTCCATAATGTCTCCAGTTGAAGGACTGTCCCCAATCAAGCGTATAAAGTCGTATCCAATCCATTGTTTGTGACACACTTCCCTCCAGGAAATGGAAATAGTCGCCATTGCGATACATTTTACGTGACTTATCTAACGTCAGCTTCGATATAACTTATCCTCATTACAAAACATGGAAATAAGTCATATCCCAGGTTTTTTTTTATTAATTCTATGGGTTTTCAAATCAGAGGTAGCATTTTCCGTTCCAGTTTATGAATATTCAGTATTAAGTAAGTATTCAATGCTTAGTTAGCGTTCAGTGCTCAATCAGTCACACCATTGTTTATTTGAGTGTCAACTCGTATTTTCAAACAAATTCCCTAATAGCCACCTAGTTTTACAGTAGGTCAGTGCTAAATTCTATTAGGAGCTTAAGTAGTTGTTGAAGACGGCCGTCAGAATGACTAACGAGACAAGTATGTATGTTTTAGTTAATTGCATAAGTTAAACGCAGTTAAACCTCATGTTTGTAATATCGAAACTCTGGAATTCTCAAAATAATGTTTGTACTTATATGCACAGACGCACATGCTAAAATTTATAATATGAATCAGTGTGTCTGTTATAAATAGTCGTACGTTATTCTCGATGCGCTTATATTATCACGGATTGTCTCTTTCAGAAAGAGTGCACGGCGCATCGCTGAAGACGCGGGCTGGCGGTGACGTAATTTCTCCGGAGCGCTCCGTCGGCACCCTCGACCTCAACATGTCGTTCACAACGCCTTCTAACCTGGTACTCACACCTGCTCCAGAATGTAAGTTATACTGGCTTATTAATTAAAAGTGTAATTAGTTTCTTAAAGCGAATAGCACTTCTTCGTTTAAATAAATTGAGTCCACTAGTGGACCGAGTACCTACCTGATAAGGTCGCGGGAAGCAGGCTCAAATTAAAATCCATACTAATTCATGATCATCAAAACTACTTTTTTTTTTAATTGTTATAAACTAGTGCTTGACCGCGATCCCGCCTGATGGTAAGCAGTGATGCAATCAATGATGGTAAAGCGCACTAGTTTATTATTAGCCTATTCACTCTAGCCTTGAAGACACTTAAATTGTAATCAGACGGGAAGACCGCCACAGGCAAACTGTTCCAGTCCTTCGATGTACGCGGTATAAAAGACGAGGCGAAACGCTTCGTCCGGATCGTAGCAGTGTCAACAACGTAAGGATGGATACTCGCCGTACGACGGGTCGTCCGATGATGGAACGGTGATGGCGGAATTAAGTCATGTAATTCCTGCGCACACTCTCCGAAATGCAACCTATAGAATACCGAAAGGCTCGCTATCCTACGCCTGTGCTCCTGGCTTTGGAGCTTGGGCTTCACCAGATCTGGATCACCAATTAGCCTCTTCGCACGCCTCTCCACCGAGTCCAAAGCAGCCAGGTGGCACATATATGTACATGTTTATTTTACCACCAGGTCGAAAGCTATCCCGAGGCATCTCCCGTGCGACAGACAACGAGGGCCTCGTGTGGGCGTTACGCAACAATACAGAACCAGAACCAAACACAATAAATTCCGATCACATACTGCTGCTTCCAGATATTTCTGTCTACCCACCTGATTTTAGGTAAGCATTTAATCTTGGTAATTTAATATTATGCGAACATACTAAGGTCAGACTTAATCTGGTACTAAAAGTGGATTGCCTTTTGGCTATATTCGACGCAAGGCCAGAATGGTATGTTCAAGAAAAACATGTCATGACAGCTCATCACTGACAGCCTAAAATTAGGAGCACTTCGCGTGCCTTTGTTTTGATTACCAAATGGATTTCCGCAAACCGATGTTCGATTTGATTTATCGCTTGGTTCTTTACCAATCAAAACTCATCAGGGGATTAGTTGGTGAATGTTACCATAAAAAATATGGGAATGACTTGCTAGACAGAAAAATAAAAGGATGACAATCATGTATGCTACACGCCAACGCTCAACATTATGCATTTTTTTGGATTGATGCCCTTTAAATTAGTCACGAATGGCAAACATAGTGGTAGACTTCTATACGTGTATATGGCCTTTGCTGGTGCGTATTTACGGTCGGCGCAGCTAGCCAATATTCATTATCGTCGCACACGCAATCAGACCGTTTGTTGCCGTTGAACTTTCTGTTATTGTTTACCGTTCTTTAACCTTTTCGTGTTTCGGACACATGAATTAGACATTGGCCACATTGATTTTGCCGTAGTAGGAATTCTATAGAATTCCACCAATTCCATTTTTTTTTAAATAAGTATGTTCCACGTGTTTAGAATTAATAATTAAGGTAAAAAAAAAAAACTTAGAATTGCATATTAGATTGAAATTTTAGGTAAAAGTTCTAATTAGCTGTATCAAAACATTTAGTAAGTAAGTAACAAATACGTGGCAGTGTTTTAATACTTTAAGAACTTCACCAAAACATTGTTTTCACAGAAATGTAAACCAAAATCCTCTATGTTAATTCCAGAACATTCTTAGAAAAGGACCTCCTAGAGACTGCGACGTTAGTTACTCTAGAGTCCGCTAACATTCTCAACTGGTGGCGCCACGGTCGCGTCCCGGGTGCCCCTCGCTTACTTCCACTGGCCACGTCGGGCGATGGCAACTGTTTGCCGCATGCTGCTTCGCTCGCGGCGTACGGCTTTCATGATAGACTGCTTGCCTTGAGGACTAAGGTTCAGGCGCTGCTGTCTGGAGAAGGCGGTGAAGTACTTACTAGTAAGTGTTATTGACAGTTTACCTGTAAGTTTTAGATCAATGCCTTAACAATCTGAGTAATTTTAAAAGATATTGCGAATACACTTCATAATTATGTTCGAAAATGTGTCTGCTCAACAAAGTAAATAACGCACTGAATGTTCAAAATGAAACCCTGCATTATATACAGCAGGTGTAGCAGTTGTTTTCGGTGAGTGGCTGAAAATGGTGTAAGAGGATCCAGGTCAGCGACGATAATTATTAATGAGCCCTACTACCAGCAGTGGTTTACTAAAGTCTTAGGTATATGACACTCGAAAAAATTTTCCAATAAGACGAACTTATCTCTATCTTATCTAGGTTTACTGAATTTAGAGAGATGAGGAACAGGGTGTAAAGTTCACTCATCCTCCATTGAAAAGGGAGGATCCTCCGACCAGACGGGTGTTGTGTCTGGCGGGCACTTGCCCAACGGTTGATATTGGGAAGTTATATGTATGCTAATTGCGCGGTAAACTCTGCTTGCGAGATGCAGGATTTGCGTGACGTCAGTATGACGCGTTGTTTGCATGTGGCCTTGTAGATACCGCTACACACCAATAAATGCTTAAGCCGAGAAACACTGGTATTGAAATCAGTTAGTGATAAAAGATAAGAAGAAGTGCCAGTGAGCAAGGCATATTGCTCGCAGAACAGATGGCCGAAGGGGACGAAAGGTTCTGGAATCGCGACCACGTACCGGAGAAAACATAACGTTGGAAGGCCTCCCACTATGTGGACCGGCGACCTTGTTAAAGCCACAGGAACCGAGAACATTCGAGAAACACGATGAAAATCCAAGATGGCGGCTACGAACATTTTATCTTATTCGCAGCCGCCATCTTGGATTTTCATCTTGACCTCACTTTCGGCTTGACGCCCTCGAAAATCATTAAAAACTTATTCCTCTCTCTCTCTCTCTCTCTCTCTCTCTCTCTCTCTCTCTCTCTCTGACTCTTTCTATTATATACGCGTATTAGGACGCAGAAAAATTTTCTGTCAACGATTTCTCCCATTTCACTCCTACCGCAAGCTCCGCTAAAGAACATCGTTCCAAAAACCAGCACAATCAGTTCAGCTGTAACTAGGAGAGGGCAGCAAAATAAAGGCAAGACTTTATGGAAGAAACCAAATAAGATTAGGCGAAACCTTTCCAGAAGAAATTTCATCAAACAAGCGCAAATATGACGTCCTACTCCCAGTTATTATTTCCACACAAAACCGGACACTCGCCGGAACAGACAAAATGCAATGAAAAAACAGACAAAATCACAAGAAAAACCAGTTATTCGTTTGTGGATACACAAAGCTTCAGTATAGCGGGCGTCCATTACCCGATTACAGTTCCGTCGGCCACAAGCTTTTAACACTTTGAATGCAACAAAGGAACCCTGATTTCGTTATTGTCAGTATTGTGTCCGTTGAATTTATTTCTTTATTGGGTAGTGGTTATTGCGATCACATCCTTGGTTCTGTCTTGAAATATAAAGTCTTCAAGTCGTTTTTTACAGTCCAGCTTTCAGAATTGGCCACTCCTTTTTAGGTAGGAATATTGTTCCTGGAAGGAGACTGAATTTAGACTTAATTTGATACCCCACTTCAAATTATTATCCGAAGGATTTAGAAAGATATTACTAATTCATTACCTAATAGAATTGAACAATGTGTCTGCTCATCAACGCAAATACCGCAATGAATGTTGTAAAATAGTCAAATGTCATTACCAAGTGTCATTGTATATTATATTTCGCTATCGCCCTGTTGAAAGTGTTTGTTGCCATAGATGGCGCCACTGTTTTTCTTTATCGTAGTTAGCAGTATTATTTAACTGCTGTCATTCGTGGATCTTTGAAGTCGTTACGGGTGTCAATAGCACAAAAGTCTGAAAACCAGTCTTACCAAGGGGTATTATTCAGTAACTGGGTTGTGGAGGTCAGATAGGCAGTCGCTCAATGTAAAATACTGGTATTTAGGTGCATCCGGCTAGGCTGGAAGCCGAGCCCAACATAATTTTGGCTAGGCAGATGATGAGGTAGGTATATTCATGACTTTATAATCACTTAATTAAAAACGGAAGTAATTGAACACAGGCAGGCAATAAATACTTTATTTTGGCAACACTGAATTAATTTATTTGAAGCTACTCTCCTCGTTGACATAGTTTAAAGCAGAATTTAAATAAAAGGTAACTTTGCTTTTTGGTGCTGAAGTGGGACTTGGCGGGTCACACCTATAGGATGCATCCAGACAGATGGGCCAAATTCGTCACATAGTGGGTGCCTGAAGACAGACGTCGTCACCGAAGCAGGCCCAAGAAACGCTGGCGTAACGATTTGGACTCGTTCCTAACCGATTAGACCGAGAAGGCACAGCACAAGGAAAGGTGGGAAAATATGGAAGAGTCCATTACTCAGCAGTGGGACAATTTAGGATCAAGGATTCATAAATCCTATCCACAGCCGCCAGGTGAGTAGGTACCTCGTACACGTCTGCCAATTAAAGCGACAATTCTCTTAACGTTCTAACCATTTGACCATCGAAAACAATGTTTGACCTGTACATGGGATATAAACTGGCCGTAATTACGGGTCTAAGTATGAGTGAGATCGGTTTTAGGAAAAGAGGCTCTAATTAGGGTCATTCCAAAACTTTTATAATTGGACTCTTAGCCTGACCTCTCGACTGTTAAGTTGAGGGCACACTGTCTGTTGGAGAATTCGTGGGGGATCGTGTACTTCAAGCACTTGGGATTTTGAATTGGAGCCTCCGGAATGCTGACGTCACTTGTCGCATTTTTAATTTCGACGTTGAATAAGTGAACGTAAGACTTATTTTCCTGTCTGTCTCTTTCCGGCATTGTACCTCTCATTCAGGTGTTTCTCGCGAGTTAGACATATACGTTACCTATCAAACATGTATATGAAAAGGTCACTAAATGTTCTGCGCGTCCAATATAATAATGTGTTTAAAATGCTGTTGCGGCTGCCTGGTTTTTGCAGTGCCTTGGAAATGTTCGCGGTAAACCATACCGATGGGTTTCATGCCACCATCCGCAAAAAAACCGCCTCACTCTTGAGCAGAATAAGAGGCAGTCGCAATAGCATCCTTAGGGCTGTGGCGACGGATACCTCCTCCGCCATAATAAGGGAATTTGTGCGAAGACTTGTTTCTTAATTTTGGTCTTCGCATGAATTTCGTCTTTTTAGTTTTAAGTTACTAACAATAGTATTATAAGTGCAAAACTGTTTACTAACAATTTTATGGATTCTCATTGTCCGAAATAAAATTATTTATTATTATTATTTTAGTATAAGAGGTAAAGTAGCCACTGGCATGGAGACAGGAAAAAATGATGAAGTTCTACCGAGAGCGTACGGACTGATGAAATTGGTAAGTTTAATAT
>VKGM01004818.1:0-10182 GCA_007844875.1 Busseola fusca | reverse complement strand
AATTATACGTGTGTATAAATATTAACATTCTTAATTCATGTTATAACCATTGCCATACAAATGTTAATATGTAGCTGGCGGGACAATTAAAGCAGCCACTTAGTACATGTACTTACAGTTTCTTTACAAAGTTTATTTAATATCAAACGTTCAACATAAAGGAAGCTTATAAGTTCCAAGTGGGTGCCTTAATTGAAATAGTACGCCATCGTAAGTCCTTAAGTCCGGCTCTAAACTATGTACCCATTTAAACTTCTCTTACAGAATGGCCCCGAATAGAGCTGCAACATCTAGATATAAGCATGTCTAACCTAGAAGTGCTGACAGAGAGCGCGCTGGACGGGTTGAGATTGCAAACATTAGTTTTAGTCGCGAACAAATTACATTACATCGAGATGCACGCATTTAGGTAACTCGTATTTTAATAAAACTTTATAACAACTATTTGGAGAAGTTTAATTAAAAGTCAAGTGAAAAGGAACATTTAATAAAACTCATTCGTTTTCAGTTCCATGGCGGGTACACTAGCATCTTTAGACCTCGGTTACAACGAATTCACTGAAATACCGCAGCAGGGCTTAAAAGATTTAAAAGTTTTAAACTGGTTGAATCTGCAGAAGTAAGCTCAAGTTTTAAACTAAATTCTATTAAACTTTTACTTGGAGAGTTGATTAATTTTATTAATATATTTTCGCTTTTATTTTAGCAACAATATAGTGTACATTGGACCCGAAATTAAATGGCATCACTTGGAAGAAACGCTGACGAGTTTGTCTTTGAGCAGCAACCAAGTAACGCACCTGAAGTCACAGGCTCTGACGTCACTGTACCACCTGCTGCAGCTGGACCTGGAGGGCAACCACCTCCGCACCGTCAGTGCCGACTCCCTGCCTGCTTCCTTGACACTCCTGAAGCTATCCAACAACTTCATTCATGAACTATCCTGTGATTTACTTTATAATCTACCTAGGTTACAATCTATACATTTACGACATAATTTTATTACTTTTACGGACAATTACGTTTGTCCAGCTAATAAGAGTAAAAAAATAGAAAAATTAGATTTGAGTAATAACAAAATTAACGATACTTCCCAAATACTTCTCTTTCGGGAATTTCAAATTAGGCAAATTATATTAGACCTTAATGAATTAACGACGATCCCAAAATTGGTTTTCGTCAATAATAGGATAGAAAGATTGTCGGTGTCGTACAACATATTGAGTTCCATTAGCCGAGATCTATTTTTGTCTTTGAAAAACTCGCTAGAGCATCTGGAAATGGAGCACAACAGATTGTTCTACTTGCCGGACAGCCTAGCTCAGCTCGTGCGGCTGCGGCATTTATCATTAGCTTACAACCAGCTGGAGGAGTCGCCGGCGCTCCCCGGCCGGATCCAGACGCTCTCGCTCGCCGGCAACTTTTTAACTTCAATACCCTCTGCACTTCAAACGCTCGAACCCGGTTCTATTCGTTATCTCGACTTAAGCTACAACAGGATATCTAATTTATTACCAAACGAATTCCTAGACTGGTCCACTTCACTGGGGAATATCAACTTGAGAGGTAACAGGATTGCGCAGATTTATAAGAACGTTTTTCCTGCAAGCATGTCATTGAAAGAAATACATCTAAGTTTTAACGACTTGTACTACGTGCATCCACAATCTTTCGCGAACGTGACTAGGTCGCTTCGTATTCTTGAATCGTCTTCTACGCTCTTTAGTGGCTATTTTCCATTTGAAATCGAAGAAGGCTTAGAGAATATCAGTTGGCTATCGTTCGATAACAACGATTTTCACATACTCAAACTGTCTGATGTGGTTGTGTTTCCATTTCTAAAATATTTAAATTTAGATTACAATAGAATTGTCGATATCGTCATAAGTGAAGACTATCGTAATGAGTCCCTATACCTGAGCAACTTGCGGCTCGCCTACAATTTTTTGCATTCATTGCACAGCAGAAGTTTCATTTACATGCCAGAGTTAAGAAACTTGGATTTATCTTATAACAGAATCAACAACTTAACTAAGCACACTTTCACAAACTTACCGAACTTGAGATATTTATCTCTTGCGGGTAACATAATCGATTCGATGGAAGCCGAGACGTTTGCTAATTTACCAAAACTGCAAATACTGGAACTCCAGGGAAACAACTTTACGTATTTATCACTGAACTCGTTTCATAACGTATCTAATATAGACGTAACGTTCACGTTGAATGTTAGCAGAAACCGCATCAAGTTCGTGGATGGCGAATCCGCAATATCGGTTAACATATTCGACGGTTCATATAATGATCTCTATGAAGTGCCAAATAACTTTTTTGTTGCGGTCGCGTCCTCTATACGACAGATTATTTTAGCACATAATAAAATTATTCATATATCAAATGAAGCTTTCAGCGATGCAAAATACTTGGAAATACTAGATTTGCATAAAAATAGTATCAATAATATTAAGAGAAAGTCATTTACTGATTTGATATCTCTGCAAATATTGGATCTATCATTCAATATTATTTCTCAATTATCTGTAGAACAATTCTATAATTTGAACAAACTTAGATATTTGAAACTGGACCATAATAATTTAAGGCTGCTGCCAAGAGACGTGTTTAAGAACACCATCGTGGAGCATTTAGACCTGAGTTACAACGACATGTCGCTGTTCCCGGGCACGGCGCTATCGCAGATCGGGTTCACTCTGCGCTACCTCGACATGTCACACAATCGCATCGAGTACTTAGACAGTAATATATTCCGTAGCACACAGTTTCTGTTGAGTCTCAATTTGGGTCACAATTTATTAACAGTGCTGTCAGATAACACCTTTTCGAGCCTCGGCGGACTACGCCAACTGGACCTGAGCTTTAATTCCATAAAGGCAAACTTCAAGGAGCTGTTTCATAACCTTCCCAACTTGAGGCATTTGAATCTTGCAAATGTAAGCTTAAAGTCAGTGCCTTATCTACCTTTGACAAACTTAACAAGCCTCAATTTGACTTCAAATTACATTAACAGTTTTAAGGAGACTGATGTGAAACGACTAGCGAGTCTTCGTCATTTAGATCTAAGTAATAATCGTCTTACCTCTTTAGTGCCAAAGATGTGGTTCCATTTAAATAATTTAAATATCCTCGACCTGTCGTACAACCCTATTGTAAGAATCACGCCAAATAGTTTCAAATGGTTGAGCAGTTTGTCTCATTTGAATTTAAATGGGCTTAAATACTTAGACATAGTTGACCAGGATTCCTTCCGTCCTTTGATATCACTGCGGTCCCTGCATATTCAGTCGTGGTCTACTATTAATCATTCCACGTTCCGAATTTCCAACATTACCTCTTCCCTGTCCTCTCTGTACAAATTAGTAATACATTGGACTGACGAAATCATGGATAGTCAATTGCACGGGATCGATGCGAGGAACATTCGCTACTTAGAAATCAGAGGATCCAATCTGAAAAGAATATCTGACGATGCTTTTAAGCCGTTCGCGAACAGTCAAGAGATATTTATAAGGATCACAATGACTTCCCTAACGAAATTGCCGACAGCGTTTATGAGACATTTGGGACAAGTTCCGCAGCTTGGAATCGACTTGAGCTACAATCAACTTACGACACTAAATCCAGCAATTTTCTATCCAAACTTCACCAGTTGGAGCCACGTCGCGACCAAGTTGTTGTCAGGTACGTCATATTCACTTTGGTGTATATTTTATGATTATCAATATCAAAAACCAGGCAATAGTTGGACGGCCGAGCCGACTGCAACGTATAAACAAGATAAAGTTTTAATTTTGCGGTAGGTGATTTTATTTTACCCTACCTATCTAAAGCTCAGTTTAACAAAGTTGAAAACCCGCATTTTTTACGCTCGTTTGAATTTGTAAAGTCAAAGTCACTATACTAGCTCAGTAAAAAGTAACATCGACATGTAACGTCAAGTTTGAGTCATTCTGGCTTCAAACCTTATAATTAAAACCTCAAATTACATAATCCACCTGTAGTTAAACCACTAAATCCCTTTTGAAAACAATGTTAATATTTAATAAGTTTATAATTAACGCTGCAATATCTCTAAAACGAGTTAGGTAGTTCATTAAAAATGTACAGTGGTGCGAGTGAACCCTAAGCAAATGCTAGTATTTTATTAAAATTTACTGAGCCTCTCACCACGCAGAATGAGGCGGGCAACTCTTCTTAATGAGTTTTAATTCTTAATACACCACTCGAAACTTTTCTAGGCGAGTTAAATCGTCTGGTGGGATGGATTAATATGTTGCATGAATTATTTGTTAGGTGGGCTGATACTAACGGGGAACCCGCTGCGCTGCGAGTGTGAGCTGGCGTGGGTGGGCGCGTGGCTGCGGCGCTGGCTGCAGGAGAACGACGCGGGCGCCGAGCTGAGGCGCGCTGTGCGCAGCGGCACATGCAAGGACGCAGCGGCGCGACGCGTGCCGCTGCTAACGCTGCGCGCTGACGAGGCCGAGTGCCACGCCAGCGCGCTCTCCAGCGACGCGCAGCCACACTGCACCACCGTGTACACGCTCGCGCTCGCCATGTCCACCATGCTGCTCAGATGATGTCTATTACACTTCTAACCGCGCTAGTAAATAATGTAAATATGTTTCATCACCGAATCTAATGTTTGCATACAAAATAGATACATTTTATACACGGTACAATTAATGATTTTTGTAGGTACGTGAACGTGTATACATAGGAGGCGAGAGTAATTTTAATGCTAATTTATAATATTTCGACGTGTAAGGTAGATAATTCTAAGGTCGAATAGGTTTTATAGATATTGTTTTGACATAATCAATATTGTATTGACACTAGATTGCTCACTAAATGCGACCATTTTGAAACAGAATAAATGTAATGTAGTAGTTCCGTCATGATTTTGGTCTGTCATTGTTAAAAAAATCGAAGGATATACGTAACCTAAATACGTTAAACGTATCTACCATACTGTGGCCACAAATTGTTATTATTTTGTAAATTTTCTTTATACTCATGTAAATATGTATGAAAGTAAATATTTTTACATAATAACATTGTTTTATTATATTCCCCAAAGGGCGCCCTACATTCCTTAAGGCAACAGTAATCGTAGGAATTCAATCAAACGTTTCATCACGTTTTAATAATTCCGCAATGTTTCGTTTATCACAACCGTAGGTTTGTGATTTCAGCTGTGGTTGCCAAACCCACTTACATTATAATTTTCATTGTGATTTCGGCACCAGTAACCGAAACATTTTACTAATCCAGTAGGTACTAAGCTCGAAGCAAATGGTATACTTTGAACAAGTTGATTGTTGTAGATACTGAGTCTAAATTATTTGAAACACGTAGCAGTTTTTAATTCAAAATACAATGTGTTATCTATAAACTGTTGAAATTGGCTTATATAAATAATGAAATAATGCGGATCAACTGTTGTACATGTAAATAAAATGGGGAAGGATTAGCGGTGCGATGGGAATAAATCAAAACGTTGCCAATGAATACATTTAATTTCCGAGCTGGCTTTGATTCGGTATCGATTCGTGGCTATTTCGGTTGTTGCTAATGTGCTGGAATAAATTTAATTGGTCTGGTTTGATTCGGTTAGATGTTTGTTTGTGTTCAAGATAAGTTGATTTATTCGACATGTTAAGTCAACAAGAAGTTGAACAAACCAATTTAGTTATTTTTGGGAACAACTTTGTGTATGGACGTGGAAAGCAGAAATCAATATGAATAAACATCGGCTTTACCTTGACGGCTCAAAAGAAAGTCTTTCATAAAAATCGATTAAGTAAATACCTACGCTATGAAACAGTGAGGTAAGTATACCAATTAAGCCAGGCAGCAAACTAAATAGATTTAAACCAACACATATATATGACAACATTTTCCACCGCAACGTGCAAAACAAGCGTTTTTAGGAGCGAACTAAAATAATACATTCCAGTGTCAATTACAACTGTTCCAGCATTTCAGAGAACAGCATAATTCAATAGAAACCTCTATGGATGCTACAAAGAATAAATTCGTATCTAAATACACATATTATACTGCAGAAAGGCGTCTCGCAGCGTACATAAATCTGCCCACTCGACTCTTACGTAGATAATAGTGAATAGTGGAGCGAGAGAGCTCCGAGCCAGTACAACGTGAAGATAGATGTAGTAAATCATTGTTGCGATGTTTGCAATTAACTTGCTACTGTACTTGCCCGCTGTCGCTTTTGACTAGAGGCTAATAGACACACTCTACACGTGTTACTTACTCCAGACGGATCGGTACGGGCTGACAGCATGTTTGGATACGACTGTATGGGAGGAATTTCATCGTTTCACGTGTTATACACGCTGTCCTAAAAAGACAATGAAGATAAACTTTATACTACTCTTTACAGCAAAGTTATTATTACAACATAACATAACACCATGCCTGTGATCCCCAAAGAGGCGTGCAGACCTATAAACCTACATGCCGTGAGTTATCTTTATGTTCCATGTAATAGCGGAGCATTATTATTACTATTTTAAAAATTTTGCAGCCGCCATCTAGGATTATCATTTTGACTTTCACCTGCACCCTCGAAAATCTTGAAAACTATCGGTTTCTCTCTCTCTCTTTGACTATCTCTATTATATGTAATAAAAAGGCGCATAGGGGCATAACGTTTTTTCGTTATTTGACAATTTCTCCAAGTTTACTCCAACCGCAAGCTCCATTAAAGCACTTCGTTCTAAATACGAAAACGTTCAAAGCAAGAGTGAACGTTATTAGCATCTTCTGGCTCGCTTACTCCATCATAATACCTTATCCACAGCTTTCCATCAGGCATGATCGAGGTCAAGAGCGGGCTTATTCAACAAATAAAATGACAATACAAAAGGATTAGAATTATTAATAATCTGATAAAAACTTTTGTATGTATAGGTAAATAAATAACTTTTGTAAGTATATATAAATAAGTACTTAGTTGCAGGTAACCTACCTTTTGTGTCCCAGATATTTTTCAAAACAATGTCAACTGCAAACATAGTAACAATCAATCTCTATGATTTATAATTCAACTCCTGGTTTTCTAGTACATAAAGCACGAGATGAAGTGAAACGCAATAACACGGAAGTTACTGGAAAAATCAAATAAAACTTATCAATATTGAAAACGTTGATGAATATTGATGACCAATCTGAAATGAGCGAACAATTTTTTGTTAGTGTTGATTCCACAGTTTTACAATAAAATCCGCAAAACCTATTTGAATATATTACGTTTAATGTGTTTACTAACAGATTCATTCTAAAAGTTAGGACAGTCACAATTTATGACCGTATATAGCTACGAGCATATTAGCAGTATGATGTGTTAGACAATGTACAAAATTAATCACCTTTTGCCATTGCTTGTCTACGAGGATTTTGGCCACTTTGTATTTGTGTATTTTATGTTATAATTTTTTGTAATGTGTCTTTTGTTTGTGCAGAATAAACAGTTTTTCTTTCTTTCTTTACATTTCGGTAATAGCAAATTCTCCTACTGACCCGCTATAAAGAACGTTATCTGAACATTTGGGACACTAAAATAACAACAGCATTGAACTAATACCCACATAAAACTTTATATTGGTCCCTCATGGCCTCTCTCGAATATTAAACGTGTAAATAAAACTTTGAAAGACGTTTATACAAATTCTAACACTACTTTCGTTACGTACCTACACGTACAAACATAGCGCAAGTAGGTACATTCAAAGTCAAGAAACCGCCAAAATAACACGAAAAGGTGATTTTCCTATAACTCGTATCATTTATTTAATTAAAACCGCATGAGTGTCATTGGATTACGACATGGGAACATGCTTTTAACATTATCTTTACCTATCGGGGGTGCTATAGAAGAACACAATGAGCCTGTTGGGACACATTTTGATATACACGAAGCATATAAATGTTGGTAAGTAGGTCTGACATGGAAAAATAATCATATTGAAAGCCCGTTCGCTCGTTCTACGGGTCTCCTGAGCTATTGAAAGTATACACCACCCGATCATTGTGTCAGTCTATCTGCTCTGTTGTTGATTTTTATAAATATAAATGTTTAACTATACATAGCTATATTAATATTCGGCTGTAACTGGTATTTGTGAAATATGTACTCTGTCTTCCTTAAATTTTACGTTAAAAGATATAATCTATATAAGACAAATAAAGCCTAATCATAGTAAGTGTTCAAATTAGTTAATAATAGTATGTCCAAAGCTACTGTTAGAAAGTGTTTTAACATATAGGTACCTTACTTACTTAGATGTCAAAGTGGCGGGAGCAAATCGCAAAATAAAAAAGTGTAAATTATTTTTAAACTCAGCTCAAAGCTCTATAATTTGCTTACTTTTGTAATGAGGCAGTGTTGCCAGGGGCCAAATAAGAAATTTTTAAGTGTCAAAACACAGAATTTAATTTGACAAAAATTTAATAAGGTAAAGTATAAAGCTTCGTACCTAGCGTCTTTGTGTGAGTATAATACAACTTTAGATATATATTAACGAAATTAGCAGCTCGCAGTTGATATTAATTAGCTACACTCATAGGTACATATATAATATTTGCAATTAGAGAGTGTGATATATCTCGCCGTTGACAGCAGCTCAGAAGCCGGCCTCTAATACGCAAAGATTAAATAGGCGCACATTCCTACAGAGATTCGGCGAGCCGATTCGCACAACCTCGCATCGCTCGGCCCGCGCTTCGGCGCCACATCTACATGCTCAAACTTCTAACGCTCCACACAATTGATGACCCCACTTTTTTGTGGGTGGGAAATCATCAAATGACCTCTCGCCCTCAACTTACAATCAGAACAGCTTTAGAAAACGGTAAAAATCTTCCTCGCTCAAATATAATAGGTATGCGAAGATAACTTTCCAACCTCTAAAATGCTATTAATAATCATTATAAAAAAAATGTTTATACTATAATAAAAGAAGAATTTCGCTCAAAATCTATTGAAATGTAAGTCCTCAAACTTTTCGGAATACACAAGAATTTGTTAAACATTTAAGAAGCCAACCAAATCAAAGTAAATTCTCCTTTTGACAAAAACGTTTTAGTAAAGACGCGTGCAGTGACCCGAAAATTCGCTCGCACTTCATACAAACACCACTCAAATATATTTGGTATTTGTTTATTTACTTAGTTACCTCGAATGTAGCGTACTCAATTCTGTATACTAAAGGATTAATTTGATCTACCCACGTATTTCAAAGAGTTACAAGTATTTATTGAAACTCTTTCCTGGGACAAATGTTGATTACAACAACTGGATGTATGTAACGTAATATATGTGTTTTTTTATGTTGGCTGTTTTAACATGGTATTAAAAAGCCCCAAAAGTCAAAACATGACAAAATAGAAACTAGACACAGCTGCTAGCAACCAGACAGATTTTGTTCTGCTAATCCGATGTCATTCATTTCATGTTATTGTAATTATGCATTAAATCCGTTCGACTTTAAATTTAGCCTAACATTTACAAGCCAATGCATCCGACATGGAACGGGAAATTAGTATCGGTGCTTTGTATATTATTTATTGTTGAACAGGTCAATGCGGTTGGTACTCCATCAATTTTCACATTGTGCTGCTGCCATTCAAGGACTTCAGTAATGACGCTCTAGGTCACACACTTGCTATTCTAACGTATGTAAATTGTTGAGAATTTATAGTTAGTTAGTATGTTATGACGTAGGTGTCTAAAGGCATTTTGCGCGTGCGTGCTAAGGTACTGAGGTCCCGCAGGAGTTGGAACTCGGCTGGCACGCTGCAATTAAATTCCACATACGCTCCCAGAATAGGCAACAAAGGTAACTCCTAGTGAAGAACGACTGTTATTCAATTTTATACCCTTACAGCACATTAATATACCAGTTTGCTTTATTTATTTTGATGACTCGACATTTTTATAATAAATTGTGTGTTCTGAACTAAAGCTCACCAAGATTGCAAACGAAACAATACCAAATTCGGGTATGACCAGCAATCACGAAAATTTTACAAATCATATGCTACAATAAATCCGTTTTGAATTTCAATGCTAACAAATTTCAACACTAGCGTTATTTGGTGTTACTTTACAATTCACATACATATATAGAGAGGGTATAAGTG
>VKGM01004793.1:0-11004 GCA_007844875.1 Busseola fusca | reverse complement strand
GTATAGTCTAGATCACGATTGATTACTAATAACAATGTATAGCCTAGATCACGATAGATTACTAATAACAATGTAGGTATGGCCTAGATCACGATAGACTGCTTATTGAGTGAGTTCTTTACATCCGTTACGGAGGCATCACGTGTCTACTTTGTTATTTATATATCTATTATTTATAATATAATAGGTGTAACATTTTATGACAGCCAATAAATTACAATGAATTATTTTTATGGCAGGTTACAATCCAAACACAATACAAATAATCATTAATTTTGATAAGTATGTCACATGGCATTAAGCACGTGTCTTGCATGTTACGAGTACTTAATCATGAATGAAGGAACAGACATAAGTTCCTTCATTCATCATCATTCTATGTCATCAGTGTTTACCTACCTATGTTTAGTAGATATATTGGATCCGGGCTCCTTTCGCTGTTAAAAAAAAACTAAAACACACGCTTTTGTCACGCACTAAAAATTTGGAAATATTTAAATTGACTTTTTTTATACATCCAATGGTTAATTCAAAAACGTGGAAAGTTTTTGTAAACAAATTCAAAGTAGGTAAACGCAACCAAAAAGAGGCCCACGCTTTTTGAATTAAACATTGGGTATATAAAAGAAATGAAAAGCTTACTAATAACTTCCGAAGGTATCTGTCACCTACTATTTGCACTCGTGTTATGGCATTTTCCATCACTTGTGTCAGAACTTACGGCGATAGGTTCTCGTATTCCTGTAAAACATTCTCTTTAAGGGCTTCTAGAGTCTGAGGCTTGTTTACATAAACCCAGGACTTCAACTAACCGCGCAAAAAAAAGTCTGGAGCGGTTAAATCGGGTGATCAAATCTTCATAGGGAGAGATTAGACTTCGCCACTCGCCACAGGACGATGCAGTTATTCCGCGTTCTTGAGGAGTAGGTATAGCGTTCCATGGCTTATTGACGTGTATTATCTGCATTCGTTTACTTCACAAATGTCAAAACAGAATTGACATTTGCTGTTGTTCGTAAAAGTTATAGCGCATTTCTGATCCCCATCATACAGGCGCCATCTAGTTTGGGGACCGCCGTGTAAATATCCAATAAGTTACTGATTGTAACATTGGTCAATAAATTATTATTATTCCAATAGGTGATTGCCTTTCTTTGTACATATTATACATACCTACATATTTACAAAGTTTCATTTCGATGCGACATTCAGAAATAGATTAAAATTGACTTCTAAGATTTTATTACATTGTTTGTTAGTTACAAAAGAAGCTAATAGAAAAAGCATGTTAAAATCACGCAGTTGAGTGATAGCAGCCTAATCGTCTCTGTTCACTTACAGATATGAGGATCACAGCAGTTCCCATACAGAATAGTAAGTCACATAATTCATGACTTCATGAGTGAATTGATAGGTAAAGATGAAAATTATTTTCGCGCTGAAAATAAAAATGGTTGGAAAATTCCGTTTGGAGGAAAATAAAGTAGGGCTAGAATATTCAGTTATGTACTGTCACCATAGTAAGTAAGTAAACAGGGTCGTCGGATATTGTTGAAGTTTGGTAAAAACCGATCGATGTTTTTGAATATAAAAAAAAAATAGAAAACGAATAGTTCATCTACTATACTATGTATATAAAATTCTCGCGTCACAATTACCATAGTCTTCCGAAACGGCTTGACCAATTTGTTATCGGGTTGGTCTGAGAATCGGCCAACATCTTAGTTTTTTTTTGTGGCAAGACAACGTTTGCCCGGTCAGCTAGTTTACCTATTAAATTAAATTTCATTTGAAATAAGAATGACTTGAAAGTGATTTGTCGAATATCCTTAGAACGAGAATGGGGTGCACATATTAGAGCTCTTTCAGGTAGATTAAGTTTCTTACATTTTGGTCGAGTAGGTATTGAACTTTTAGATGTAAAAGCTGATTTTTATTTTTTTGTTATATTTATAGATTCCTATTTATTATCATTTTTTTAAATTAGTTTAATTTGAAAGTACCCTAAGGCTTAATAAAAAGCACGCAAGTGCGAGTTCGTTTTGTAGGTGTAACTTATTTTTGGCTTATCGAAAAAATCTGAGAAAAACATATGTTAAAGTACCAATGAGGTACTAAATTTTGACGAAAAGATAAACTAGTTATTACACCTACAACTGGGTGAAATCACCCTGCTCCAGATTACATGCAAAATTTCTTTTAGGTGTAACTTTTTTTTGGCTTATCGAAAAATTCTAAGAAAAACATATGTTAAGGTACCAATTAGGTACTAAATTTTGACGAAAAGATAAACTAGTTATAACGCCTACAACTAGGTGAAACCGGCTTGGTCCAGCCATCCTGAAGTCAGAATGGCTGGCCACTTTCTTCTTAATAGATTTCCCTCTATAGCGAGGTACTAATTATTTTATGTCTGGTACCAAATAGTACCAAATAGGTACTAAAACTTGGTTTTACTCAAACTTCAAAAATCTCTCTTGGTACATTCATCAAATTTTTTAATGTGTAACTTTTTTTTGGCTAATCGAAAAAATCTAAGAAAAACATATGTTAAGGTACCAATCAGGTACTAAATTTTGACGAAAAGATAAACTAGCTATAACGCCTACAACTAGATGAAACCGGCTTGGTCCAGCCATTCTGAAGTCAGAATGGCTGGCCACTTTCCTCGTCATATATTTCCCTCTTTAGCGAGGTACAAATTATTTGATGTCTGGTACCAAATAGTACCAAATAGGTACTAAAACTTGGTATTGCTCAAACTTCCAAAATCTCTCTTGGTCCAGTCATCCTGACGCAGACTGGATATCAGTACTTTTCGCAACTAAAAAGTTTAAAATAAAAACTTTTTTACAAAAAAAACAACCGACTTCCTAAAAAACACTACACAGTGAAAAATAACTAATTTCGGAAGTCGGTGGCAAAAAACGAATACAAAAACTAAAGACACCGACTTCCGAAATTAGTTATTTTTCACTGTGTAGTGTTTTTTAGGAAGTCGGTTGTTTTTTTTGTAAAAAAGTTTTTTTTTTTTTCTTTTTTTTTGGTGGGTGGGAAATCATAAAATGACCTCTCCCGCTCTGGATGGAGCGGAAGGGCGTGTCAGACTTCTACTGACTAAAACCCACCCATGTTCCTTCACCTGCCTATGCGCCCCAGGGGCCCCGGTATCTCATTCGAGCTACCCACGGCCCTGGGGCAAATTTGACAGATTGTAGTAACTTGGTGCAGTTTTCTGACCACTTCAAAGCCTCTCACGTCACAAAATCCTTCATAATGAATAATCTAATAAGAAACTTCATATCTAAGTATTATGGTCATATGATATGTTTTTAAAACTGGTTAGGCAAGCAGCGAGACCTGCTCCACACAATGTTATTATATTTCTTTTGAGCTCACACTTCGCTTACCTTTATTACGTCAAGTTGTTTTGAATAGCTCTGTGCTTATAAAAGTCTACTTTAATTTTATTTGTATGTATACACACAAAATATGTAGATCATTAAATCGAAAAATCAATATCAAAGCATTTATTTCAAGTAAACCAATTACAGGCACTTTTGATTTGTCAAAGGGACAGTCAGTAATATGAAGCTAGTTGCCCATTCCAAAGCGTAGGTCTCTATGGAGAAGAACGGGCAAGAAACTCTACGGACACTCTTTTGAATCATAATATTGTTACATCATTCATGTTGACTTTAGCCATGTGAGAACGATGCATTAACACAGGCTGTTATACACAATACTGCTAATTTCCTGTCAAAACGCTTTTGAAAAAGTCAAAAAGTGGCATTCCGGATGATTCAAGCAGTCTAATGCATACAGTAGCGGGCTCGCGTGTTGCGTGCCAAGCCTACGCTACACGCTGGCGGTCACGCGACTGGTTTCCGTGGCTGGGGGCTAGCGTGTTGCACGTCACAGACACATTTCTATCCTCCACGGTGGAATAAAGAACAGGATTGTTCCGATAACGCGAACCTAATGGTAGGTACAGACTTATGTACAGCTGGAGAGTTTAAGATGTTACTCGTGAAGGAGAAATTAAGAAGTTTTGGAGGATTACTCTATGAGAATTTAGAAAATAGTTTGGGTGTAATGTGGCAAATAGTGGATGTAAATATTCGGGGATGTATAAAAGTACACATAAAATGCCGATTCTAACCAAAAACTAAGCTTTTGGAGACGGCCACTGAAAATCTAACATTATTTTGCAATTGCGAATACGAGTCCGTATTTGGTTGGTTCTACGAAACACCCGTATAACAAAAAAACAAATAACAAGTTCAAATAATGTTCAGTACTAATATTTTAGCTTTCACGCGAAGACTATTAACGTCCCTAGCAATTTGTGTGGAGCGGGGTTGTTTCCACCACACCACCCACCGGTGAACGGATAGCGCCTTGTCGTGTGCCACATCATTAAACTAAAGTGTGGACGGAACACGCAAAACGAGGATAACGGTAGTCATGGTGTTTGGAAATTATTATTCTTACCCATAGATTGTAATCTGAAGGCGCTGGCATGGAATTATCAAGTTTCTGTTAAAGATTTTACGTTCTATCTAAACAATACTGCGTTTCTAACGCCAGCTCTTGCTACAATAGTTTTGGTATCGAAGACATCTCGTTGCTCTACAAAGGCTTTACACAATCGGCTGGTTATTGCTAATCAACGAACATAAATCTTGTACCATGCAACGAACTTTTCGCCACAAACTCGGCAACTAGCGCAGAGCCTAACGCAAATTAGCGGAGTGCACGCCAGAGAGTCACAGTCACGCGATCGGTGTTAGAAAGCGCTTCGCACTTACACGATACGATACCACTACTGTTTTTGTGATCCAGTATGATGGACTATGCTTCATCAAGTGGTTCAACAACTACTAGGAGTAATCATTGTTACCTATATTAAGAGGAGAGAGGAGAGATTCGGTTGTGTCATCTTCTATTGTTGTCTGGTGGATGCTCCCTAAAAAAGATACTATGGACTATAATATAAGTATGCATATAGCCTTAGAACATTAGAATCCTATTGTTCTTTTGTAGGACAAACAAAATGTTCTTAATGGCGTTCGTAAGTTTGACCAGTTTCGGCTGCGCTGTCGCATCTAGCTCAGAGTAATAGTTAGAATTGTCTTGACGGATGTATGGGTGTAACAACGGACGTGCATTTGGGCTAATGCACAACAATAAAGTGTAATGGACGGTAATATTACCAAATGAATGTTACTGCTCATTTACGATTTCCTGGAATAATGTGATGTAAGTAAGGTAAAAATGTTCGAGTAGATTTCTGTGCTGGTGTATTTGATAATCAATCAGAAACTTTTATTTGAAATATTAAAAATACCAAAAACTACAGTCAAGCACCTATGTTGTGTTCCAGTTTAACGGATGTGAATACTGCTGTAATTAGGGACACTTGAGAAATTTCAGGACTTTAGAATAGTGCAGCAATGCCAGGTCTCTCATCTCAACTTGTCAAAAATGTGGGAAATTAGAGGTATTTTTGAGAGGCGGAGACCAGACTATGAAAGTTCTTAAAATTACGAGAATTGCCCTTCCGGTGGACCTGCTTATTGCTTGTACCCAGTAAAAATAAAGAAAATCAGGCCACTAATTGACATCAAAATACCTTACATTTTTATAATAACATTGTAAAGAATTGCCTCAAAACAAATAACATGTGTCATATCATTAGCTCGGCCTATTTAATATGTTGACAGCTGAATAAATTAATATCATTTTATTAGTTGCGTGTCACGTAATGCTGGATTATTTTTAAAGTTATCAAAACGAGTGTTTTTTAATTGGAACCTTTGTACTAGAAGTATAACGAATTGTTTAACTGTAAAATTAGACTCAGACGACAGAAGACGACATATTCATCGTCTTCTTTTTTCGTGTCGTCACGACTTATAAGAGAATGTTTAGCTCAAGCAATCATATAAATAATAATCAGCGAGTTGGTAGCTCGGAAGACTAAGTTGCGCTGGACGCTTCAGGTCCTTCAGCTCTCTTTTCTCATCTCTGCATAAATCATAATTAAGTCTTTAATCTATGAGAAAAACTGGATCATTATATGCCACGCGACCCTCTACGTTGATAGATGTCATTTGTTCTAGAATAATGACGGTTTCCTTACGATATTTTCCATCACCCTTTTTAGAACAGTAGACGAACTACAAGAAAACTTTTGTGTAGGTCTTCCGGGTTCAACAAAAAATTATTTAGTGTAACTCGTGTGCTCACAGTATGATCGACATTGACATTTTATGTCGTTCCGCTGTTCCATATCGCTGGTTCACGAGTCATGCTGTTCCCTAAAAGCTTTCTATCGGTCACGTCACGAACTTGTGTGAACTTCAACATTTACGTTGTTAACATTTGCTTCAGTAAGAGTAAATGTTATCATTAGTTTTGTCATGTTTTCGTTCATTTTGTTAGTGCGCTTTACCATCAATTATTGCGTCACTGCTTGCCATCAGGCGGATCGCAGTCAAGCACTAGTTTATAACATAAAAACAAGACTTTAATATCAGTTAATTTGTAAATTTTAAAGGCTAAGTTTTGAGCTTCCGTTAGAATTATATGATCACGACTATATTATAGGACAGGCGTTGTGATGAGAACACCTTGGATCAGGCAATGTTGTCGTTTATTATGTCATATTTAAGAAAAGCTCACAACACCTATATTTCACGGAACACGAACCCAGTTTGAACTGTGACTGCTGACATTAAAATAGTGACATTTCGTGTCTACCCGCTCTTCGTGCCATAGCGTGATACAAACACTTATACTGTTCAAACTTTTATTATGAAGGGCTTCCATCAATACTTATTTAGGTTGTTGGCTTATCCTGCACGTAATACTGCTATTCTTTCATCTGTAAGCAATAAAACAGGCTCGAAAAAAATGGGCTCCCCGATTCAGGAAATAATTATCATATTTAACTACTTATTGTGAAGAATAAACCAAGATTCAGTTAAGTAAAGAGTTCCAATCAATATTAATTTTACAATGAGGTCATGAAGACGGTGACACATTCAAAATATAACAATAAATAAACATCCTCAGTACTTAATTGAGCATCAGACATATCAAATGACGTCACTCACAAGAACAGACAGGAACTTATGTCAAACATTGAATTACTGTGACTCTATGATCTCAGATCTCTGCTTAATCATAGCTACGAGTTTATTTATAGGCCTACAAGTGGTCAAACGTAGTCACGTGCGACGGCATTACGCAGTGTAATTGACGCGTAATCTACGTGGTCATACGATTGACCTAGCAGAGTACCAGCTGATAATACATATACATATAGGGTTGCCTTTGAATATCTTGATCCCAAATTTATACAAAAACATGCTGCTGGATTTGATGCAGAGGCTTCGCTACACTTTATTAATATAAGTGGCACGCTATATGTAAATGGCACGCTATATCATTGAGTTGAATGGCGTGCAATAGAAGAGGCGTGTGTACAGTGGACTACTGTAGGATGATGAATCTAACATTGTCGTGGTGTAGGTATGTGCTGCGGAGAAAAGAGGACCATAATGACAATAGAGCTTTGATTATGAGTTTGGATGGCTATTAGAAAAGACACCGAAATAAAGATGGATGAACTGGCAGAATATGATTTGGTAACGAAGAATCTTGAAATAACGCAAGTAAGTAGAGATTTAGGAAAACGGAGACGTGCAACACTGTTATAATATTATTTTTTTCGGGTTTTTAACGTAGATATAGAACTACTACTTTATATAAATTTAACATCAGTAAAATCTTCACAAAATACTATGTCGGACGTGCCTCAACCCTGATGGTCCGTCACAGAGAAGATAACTGACCCTAGGGTCGACTCACTAGGCGGAATATTCCGCTGAGAGATGACGTCATTACTATGTAATGTAGTGTATGAGACGAGTATTGAAAAACATTTAATTAATTAGTTGTTTTACTTTTGATAGTATTGTCAACTCTTCAGTTTACAGTTTACATACTTTTCCCTTTTTATCAATTTCTTTTTAGCTTTTTGCTGTCTTGTCTTAACCACAATCTTTCTAAAAGAGGACTACTACTAGTACGTTCAGAACTAACGTACTTAGAAAATATCACGGAATAGATAAAGAAGGTTTATCTATTCCGTGGAAAATATAGTGGTTATGAGAAAATTAAAAGCACAATATTCAAGCCGCGGAAGTGCTGTTCAAATCAGTGCTCTAACTGTAATACCTCGCTAAAACTGCACTCATTTACCAAAAAATCTATCGTACCCACTAGACTGTAGGCAAATGCCAATAGATTTTTTTTTTTACGAGAAATCTATTCAGTAATTAGTACACAACTAATATAGTATCACATAAACATGATATATTGATAACTCACATAATAGAACCTAGTTCTAGAGGTGGTATAAGTTGTGTTATGTAATACATATTATTATAATAATATACTGCGCAATGCTTCACCTAAGTACCTGGCGTGTTGTCTTGCATACTTAGTATGACCCTAGGTATAACATCGTGTTTTCTATTTTCACACCTCCGCACCACAAATTCTCGTGTTTTCGACTGAATTCATGACTACTTGTGGGACTGTTTCGTTGTTTATTGACACGAATACGTCATAGTCGCAAACAGGTCTGACATTTCGTCAAAGTTTGTTGCAAATGTTCGTCCCACTCATTATGATTTACGGCGTGTTTTCAACCAACTGTGGCTTTGATGGCACGGATTCATTCAGTATTTTCGGCGTTGTAAATTGGCCAATTATTTAAGAGATTAATTAAGTACCGTATTTTTCGTTGAACACAACGTGCATGCGTCACTATACAATATGTCACATGTATATTATGTGACATATTGCATATGATTTTTAAATTCGTCTTTTCTTTTTAAATTTTATTTATTTTAATTAAATCATGTGGACTTTTGACCTTTAATTCTGATCATCGTGGTAATATAACTTAATTAACCAAATAACTTTATTAAAACTTGTACTCAATACTCAATTCTTTATTGCATTCCTCAATGTAGGCTTAGGTGGTAAATATTTGCCAAAAGAAACAAGCATGGACCCTGTCGGGCACAGCAAAAGTGAGATAAGTGGAGAAAAGGACTATCATTCACATAAGTTAGTATCTAACTTATTCCAAACACACATTAACAAAAAATAAAATGAAAAGAATAATGAAAAAAAAAAATACAAAATTATATAAAAAAAATTCATTTCATTTCATTTATTCAATAACAACACATATTGTATCTAAAAAAATTGAATCTATTTTATAAAAAATATTATCAACATGAGCAGCTGCATTCGGTTCATAATGCCAACCAGTTAATATATTAGAAATCAATTTTTAACATTATCATATCAGGTTAAGTGTATTAAAATTCTGATAGCATCGCGGGTCAATAGCTCAAGAATGTGTTGTGACAATATGTTACGTAAAGCAACTGCATGATAACGTTGTGTTAGTGCAGGACGACGTGTATCTACATGATAGCTGATATTTCGCTATTGTTACATTATAATTTACGCAGATAACCTTGATAGTTAGTTATACTACGTTCAAAAAAATACCTACCATAAAATAATAACTTCTGGCATAAGGTCAAAGTTAAAAATAAAAACTATGAAGCATGATCGATATGGAAATGCTGCACGCGTTATAAATATATCGCCTTCAAAACTAGTCAGACAGGATATATTGATGGTATAGGTAATTGAAAGACGAAAACAAATAACTTCTATTATTTGGACAAGATTAAGAAGGATTTTAGAAAAATACCAATTGTATTTTGTATGCCTTCCAGGTCATATGAATTTCAACTGTTAGTAAAACAAACAGGAAGAGGAAGCTGATAAAATAAATGGTAAATGATTAAAAAATGTTGTAGTCAGAAATACCGATCTGGGCATTAACGAAACATAATTACATCATCTAGACATGGTAGTAAATATAATATACAGAACATAGATCAAAATTAATGGAATACAGACAGAAGAAACAAGAGTAAAACATATATGTGTAACATATATGTGTACATATATATGTATTTTGATGGCATTTTTATTGTTTTTTGATTTTTTTTTTGTGATATTATCCTTAGTGTATTTTTTTTTATTGTATATCTTTGTGGTAATAACATCGCATTGGCGTTTTAGCTGTTAAAGTGTTATGTACGAAATTTTTAATAAATAAATAAATAATTTTGTGTTGCGGATGAATGTTATTGTGATTTGTATGAGTGATGTATGACTGTATGAAACAATACATAAATAAGTAATATATAAGTTTGTTTTTATGTAGGGCTTATGATATATAAATATAAATAAATTGCTAAATACAATATGTTGCCTACATACATATTATTCAATCAATATTGTATGTCCGGGAATCTGGTATTTTTTCAACTCACCCAATCCTAGCTCTTTCTTATCTCGTGTCTCACTTCTAATATTTGTGTTCTTCACACACTAAGAATCTGCGTTCTTCTAACAACCTTCCCTTATTCTGTCCTTCTCATACGTGTCTGACTTTCTTCATTCTTCCTTTCATATTCAGTCCATTTTTCTTTGGAATGCGCTTCCTCTTGATATCAGCAGCGCAATTCTATAACCATTTCACCGTGAAAATTAAAGTGAAGTGGTCATGTAGTGAGCTGTCATTCTAACTAATATTGACACTTTTTTTCCCCTGTGGCAACACTACAGCTAACAGCTGTTTGAAACCGTTCTTATAATTTTTAATGTTAAATATTAAATTTCGTTGATTTTTTGGGCCTATTTCCAATTATTCTTGAAGTAAATAGAACCGTTATTTGCATTTTGTGTTAGATTCACATAGCTAGTCCAGATAAGTGTAATTATTATATGTAAATCGGTGACAGTTACCGGCACAAGTGAATCTTGCATTGTCGTCTTGATATCAGGTACAATACTTTATATTTTACTTGGAATTAGCTTGTTTACGTACTTCAATTT
>VKGM01004769.1:10102-21765 GCA_007844875.1 Busseola fusca | reverse complement strand
GATATATACTCTATTAGTATAAATTACTTATAAGATAATTTATACTAATATCCAAAATCAATCTGAATTTTTCAGGTTCAAAATATCCGAATTTTATTATTGAAACATTTTCACGAACTCTTGTCGGTGTTGAACTTCTTCCATTAGATTCTACATAGATGTTAGCAATCAATTTGCTTAATATTTTCTTTTCAATTAATGGACTCAGCCTATAGTCTACCGGACATGGCGACTTCCGCATCTTGTCTTTCTCAGCGATATCTGTGTCTTTATGATATTTGATTTTGTCTTATTCTAATTGGATATTATCTTCAGCTTTCTGATCGTCATTCTAAGGTATTAAGTAGTACTGGATTTTACATTTTTCTCCCTCATGGTCATTTAGATTAGTTGATACTGTTGATACATTGATAAAACCATCATTCAGAAAGATAACTCTATTCGTGCCACCATTAGGGCGACTAAAATAACAAATTCCATTAACCAATATGTTATAATTGAAATACTAAATAAAATAAGCATTATCAGTGAGTTCATCCGGTGCGGTGTAAGGATTGGGGTTTTGGTGGTAAATGTTACGTTATCACATCCTGGCTTAATCATTCATTAGTCAGTACTTGATTAAGTATTGCGAAATTACAAATTAGTCAGTTCCACTAAGTAATTCGAAATGTTTTAATTCGAACATTTATTTATTGGTCATCTTATTAGGTGAGTCAAGGAAAACGACTTCCTAATTCAGTAAGGCCCTACCTCGTAAGACAAGTTTCTTCATGATATTGGAATTTCACGGTGAATTCCTACTTATTAGAATTGCATTTGGATTAATAGGGTCATTTTAAAACTAGGCCTGTTTGACAAATGATAGTGAGTTTTAGATTTCTTTAGCGTTAATCTCGTCTCCAAAAAGGTAGGTACGATTGTCTGAATAATACTAATCATTTATTTTTTATATGTCATGTGATATTTTTCATTGATTATCTCGACTGTCAACTAAATAAATATATTATTTCAGTCCTCGTTAGGTATTTGTAGGACAAGTATATTTGATAACGTTAGATAACGGAGATGACGGCTTAATCTCGTTTTTAACGAATTTTTATTCTAGATTGCCTGTTTATTATCAATTGCGTAAGTCTCGATTCTTAACAAGTCTTATATCGAGAGCTATAAGGGTTATTTTTCTGTGGGAATTAACTTTACCGCAATAAATTTTAAACTTGTCGAGACCTAAGTTTGTTGGTTGTTTAATTGTAATAGTGTCAGCATTGACATCGTTGACAAGCTGTCATAAGGATATATTGATCGTGGTTGTTTGCGCAAATGTCAGTTAGATAACGATTACCATGTATTTTAATTTGATATAGGTATTCGTGACACCTATGGGAACTCGAGGTTTATCTGTTATCAGAAAGACGGTATTAATAAGTTGAAACATTTTATTGGTAGACAGACTATGTTATTGTTCACCTCTGTTGGCTTGTAACGGGTAAATGTTTTATTGTAATTTAAATATAGGTGTATCCGTTTAATTTAAATAGGGCACCTACTAAAGGATCTTTGGAAAACAACACAGAGTGACACAACGATGACCCTACCTACTTCCGGTTGTGCGCCCGACACAAATGTATTCAACAGTCACCTTCAGCACTATGAAACTGGTCCGTGAGAAATAGGTGATTGATTACGGATAGTTTACCGTTCGGTAGCGGTCCGATACCCACCAGATATTCGGCAATATATCATGTTAATCGAAGATTTAACGTGCCTACGCCCATTTGACTTCCGACTTTTTCCTCACAAGATAGTTCATTGAAACTTTACTAATCGATTGATATGTTAATGTGTGATTTGGTTTGTTGCAGGAGAGCATGTGATGCCGGCCTTTGACGCCCGGCGCCATGCCCACGCCGCTGCAGCCCGGCGGCCCCGCTAGCGGCCCGCCTCCGGAGCGCAAGCGGCGCCGCAAGCGCGACGATCCGCAGAGTTCAGCCGCACTCGAGCCCGACGACGAGGACGACGGCGACATGAGTCCTGAGGAAGAACCGCGCAACGCGCCCGCGGCCCCCGCGGCGCCCACTCCTGCGCCCTCCTCTGCGCCTGCGCCTACCTCACCCCCTGCAGCACCCGATGCCGTCGATCTCACCTCGCACCGAGACTCACCGCCACTCTCCTCCGACGTCGAAAGATTCGACGGCAAGATCGTCTACAACCCCGATGGATCTGCGTACATCATCGAGGACCCTGAATTGTCAGAAGGAGAAACTAGCATGTCTGATCTACCCAAAATAGAGCCTGGATGCATCGTAGACAGCCGCGACAACAACGTCCTGGAAAGACAGCTCGATTTCCCACAGATAGCGAGCGCGTTTTACGTGTCGAGAAACCCTTCGTTATATGGCGCGCTGTACGGACGACTAGCCGTAGAGCGGGCACGAGCGAGACCCGACGCGCCCGTCATGCACAGCTATCGAGTGTTCAGTTTTCGAGGAGGAAAGGACGTTCCTAGACCGCCATCTCCTCCAGCTGAATGTCCTGTCAGCGTTCCAGTTAAACCGATCCTAATGTGTTTTATATGTAAATTGAGTTTTGGCTATGCGAAATCATTTGTAGCGCATGCGCAAGCAGACCATAGTTTATCATTACTGGACTCTGAAAGAGACGCCTTATCGAGAGAGAATGCTTCAGCTATCATTCAATGCGTAGGCAAAGATAAAGAACCACTAGTCTCATTTTTAGAACCAGTTGGTTCCGCGGCACCACCGCGATTATCATCGTCAGGAAGCCCTAATATGACGGAATTACCAAGCCCATCGCTTGACAACCGACAAGATTTAATGAAGACCGATAGAGATACTGAATCAATGCTACTTAACGGTTCATGCGATGAGAGGAAACCAAGCCCAACAGCGGCGTGGAGGCCGCCTCGGTCGATAGCTGAATCGTTAATGCCACAACATTCCTTGATCTCCGTGGCACATCCACACACGATAAACGCTTCAGTGCAACCGCGGGCCAGTCCCAATTCATCCCCACCGTTTCAAGCAACTCCACCTGCCTTCCTTTCTGGCACGACGATAGGTGTCTGTTCAGATCATTTAGGTGGACGGCCCTCTAGCGCTGATTGCCCAAAATGCGAACTAATATTAAACTCAGGAAGATTAGGTGGCCCGCTAGCCGGTATGCACAGCCGAAATTCCTGCAAAACCTTGAAATGTCCGAAATGTAATTGGCATTACAAATACCAGGAGACGTTAGAAATACACATGAAAGAAAAACATCCTGAAGCCGAAACCAGCTGTATTTACTGCATAGCTTCACAACCTCATCCACGGCTGGCACGTGGAGAAACCTATACCTGTGGATACAAACCATATCGATGTGAAGTGTGCAATTACTCAACTACGACTAAGGGCAATCTAAGTATACATATGCAATCGGATAAGCATTTAAACAATATGCAAGAACTTCAGAACGGTGGCAACCCTGGCGAAGGAACTCTACCTCCTCCGCCACAACATACTCCTCCAGGGCCACATAAGCCACCACTACCACATCATTCACCCTTAGGTCAAAAACCAAAGCCAACCTTCCGCTGCGACGTCTGTAATTATGAGACAAATGTTGCGCGCAACCTAAGGATACACATGACGTCTGAAAAACATACGCATAACATGTTGGTGCTACAACAAAACGTGAAACATATGCAAACTTTATCAGCTCTACACCATAGACAACAAAGCCAACAACAACTTGAAAGTTTACTGCATTTCCATAGTGATGCCCCACCGCCTAATCCTGAAGCAGCACTCGCCGACATGGCTTACAATCAAGCATTGATGATCCAACTCATGACAGGAGGACCTGGTCCTTCACCACCTGAGCTGGGTGCTCATCTTGACGTTGGCCTAAATCCAGAAGCGATGGAACCCCCACCAGAACCAGCTGACCCAGAGCCAGAGAGAACATACCACTGTTGCATATGCAATTGTTTCTCCACAGACTCCTTAGAAGCGCTGGGTCATCACTTGGCTCAAGACCGCACGAAGATCAGAGAACAAGAGATCCTTGCTTTAGTAGCTGGCCATTACGTTTGTAAGTTGTGCACTTACAAAACCAACTTGAAGGCCAACTTCCAGCTCCATTGCAAAACTGACAAACACTTACAAAGGCTGCAGCATGTAAATCACGTAAAGGAAGGAGGACCGAGGAACGAATGGAAACTGAAGTTTTGCGGTGGTGTTGGTACGGGTGGCGCAAGCGTTGGTGGCGTGCAGGTTCGCTGCTGTGCTTGTGATTACTATACTAATTCTGCACACAAGCTGCAGCTTCACGCGGCTGGCGCAAGGCATGAGGCTGCTGCCTTATTGTTACGACATCTTCGTGAGTGCGCGGCGCGTATTCCTCGAGAACGACAGCGAGTATACCGCTGTGCTCTCTGCGGCTTTGGAGCGCCTCACCGCTTGCCCCTCCTGCAACACGTTCGATCTGTTAAACATCTACAGATGGAACAAATACATCAGCTCCAACGTCGGTCTGAGGGCAAAGATCCAACGCCTGATGTTGCTGAGCTGTTCCAAGTCATCCCTCAACCCAGTGAGCTACCGAGCCCGTACGATCAACAAGACAATGGTAAGTACCTTCTGCTATACTTATTTCTCACTTTTATTATTTTACATGACGACCTCCCTGTACTTATGAGTTTAATTTTTTATTCTTGCTATATACCTAAGCATGGTCGTTCAAACAATAACGACTAATCTAGTTTAATTGTTTTTTTTTTCACATTTTAGTCCTCGTTTGTCTTTTCATGTTCACTAGAGTGGTAATAAGGAAATTGCTTATTTGTCAGCTAATAATTTTCCAACCGTGACTGGTCTATTGTTATTGCACATTAACTTCCTCGAGGCGTTGTCTCCGTAAGTTACAACTTAATGATAATTAGTTACTTAGTTACATAACAAGCGAGCCCCACTAACAATGTAAAAGTATTCTAGTCTAGCTAGACGTAGTGTTTGCTAGTGTCTATACCTACAATAACGACATAAAAACCATTCACGATCGAAAATCGATTAGATGCGCGTGCGCATTCTAGTTTTTCTACTCCGCGCTAGATGTCGCTCGTGACAACCTTTATTCAATCAATAAACGAACGCGACGCAACGAAATATATTATTATTTATTACTCCTGTGCTAAACACATTTCGTAACATTTTTATTCTATAAAGCGTAAAAATCCCATTAAAATTAATTCAACCAAAACCATTACCGGCGTTCGTATCGATAAAGTAATACTGAGTCGACTTATGAATGTGATTTCGAAACGTCACTATCGGTTTCCAATTTAAACCGATTCGTTCCTTAATCAATTTTGTTCTGCGTTTTTTCAAAGTGAACTTCTTTCTGTGGATCGTGTCAACAAACATAACGATTTGTTTGATGTTAATTTGTGAGTATTGTGTGTGATTCGAGGGCACATCGTGAGCTCCGTTTTCGTCAACCGAGGATTCATTATCGTTTATCGCGTGACCGTCACTCCGTGTTCAATCTGAGAGGCAATCTCCATTTTAAGCGATGAGCATTTAGCGAAGAATTCGTAATCACAATAATGAGATAATTACACACGAACAAAATTTAATTTAAAGCGCGCAACATTAGAACAGGTTTCTTTAATAACGTACGCCTTACACGGTGTCGCTACAATCGGTTGCCGTCATTGGTCAGAAGCGGCTCCGCCCCACGCGCGAGGGAGACGGAGAGAAGATTTGAATTGAGAACGCGAATTTTCCATAAGTACCGCACACGGGACAATGACTCGCATTACGTATGTGGCGGTCGCGCATTAAGGATGATTGGCCCCTTGTGATGAGGCTGCTACATCATCGCACAATGTCGCCGGCCGCAGCGCCTCGCGCATGTTTATGGCCACGCTGAAATACGATAAACTCCGAGAGAAATGTAGAGGCGAAAGAAATCCGCCTTACACCATTGTGCGCCTCATGTTTATGCTTATTACTTATTTTCACCTTATTGAGCGAGCCGTTTTAAACGATCGATTTGATATAAATTTTAGGTTTTCGAATTGCTTACGGTTCATTGTAAAACACGACGATGAGTAAAATGCGCTGTGAGAGAAGATTGCATTCATTTAGATTCACACGCTCTCGAAGTACTCGCATGACAACAAAAAACAACATTCTTTATGTTACGCGACGTCATTTGTATAGCTACCTTTGTGTCTGTCACTGTTTTACCCCTCGGCTACTGATTCATTAGTTACTGTCCCTATCATCAATATGATTAAACTAGAATAAAACCGGTTTATAATTTAATTCGTTATAAAAGACCAGCACCCTGTTCAAAAGATTTTTTGCTTTGCTGAGCTTAAAACGATAAAGACGTTTGAAACATTATTTAGATATAATATTTTATAATATAAAGATAGGCGGATAATACCATACCTATTTTCGGTTAAAAAAATATCAATCAGTCCACCAGCAGGCTACATAATAGGTACATCAAGATTTGTTAACACAGTAAGGCCCCTAATGGCCAGTTGGAACCACTTTAGCGTATTCAAAATCAACTTGAAAGACTCCAAGTTGGGAGCTCGAATTCGCAACAACACCGGTTTGCGCAAAGACAGTAAACCGTCCGGCTCCCATTGTAAAAATTCTGTCCCTGACGCCACATTGTAAAAATTCTGACCTAAATCTCGCAAAACAAAACTTACATTGCACAATACTTATTTACGACGCTATAACGATGTGGTGTTTCCTTAGAAAAGACCCTTTGTCCGTTGACAAAAAACTTTAGAGATCACGTTTATGGCGGTAAGGTCTACCTGGCTATTGTTCTACATTCTTAGCAGACTGGGGGACGGCGACTTAACATCATACATAAATTACATTCACTGGTTTCCCTGGAATTAGGGTCAGTTGTGCAATGTATTGTTACGTACTCGGATCTCACCTATCTCTCTCCCCTTTATTAGATGTAACGGTTTTAACTGCTTAAAACTATAGAACGGGTTCCCGGACAGGGGAACGACTGGTTTCAGCTTCGCTCGACTGTGAGATAATTTCCAGTTTTAATTAAATGAAAATTCAATGCATTGCTTCGCGTATTTTTTTTTTGCGCCATTATCGGTTGTCAACATTAGGGAGTCGTAACTACCCATTCCCAAAATATTCTATTTGTATGAAATCTTTGTATCATTTGTTCAGGATTTAGTTTTTGCCAGTTCTTCACATTTTGTGTGTGACGAACACAAAAGCCGGACGGTCTGTTGCTCATCTAATAAACTATAATTGTAACGATACATTAACGAATCAGATCTTCCCCGGCCGTCTCTTTCAACATTATTTGAGCGTAAACAATGCAACCCGGCCGTCTTTCACACGCTGCCGCGGACTTATCCTTGGTCAAAATAATAATTGCACACTCAGATACAGCCGTCCCGTTCACACTCGCAGTCACATACGCACGTCAACTATCCCGATGCATTTATTTGATCCGATGCGAAACGAAATATTCGAAACCTATTGTAATAATGAACAATGATTGTTTGCTCATCCTGTATATTCTTTGTGTGCGAAATTACAATATACTTGTTACGTTAACATTAATACATTGTGGATGTGTGCGTATAAGGATGAATACGGTCGATACCTTTGTCTTGCCGGGACGTCGCAAACAAAACGAGTCCCACTAATATAAAAAAGAAGAATTTATTTTTAACTTCAATTCAGAAAAGTAACAATCGCTCGCACCGAACAATAGTAAGCTTCATTTATAGAAATAATCTTTTTTTTCGATAAATCTCACGTAGACGTAGGTAGCCATTGTGGATTTCCGAAGATCCGTATCCATTTGGGTCGCAGACTCCGTAGCGGGAGGTTCGTCGTGTTCTATTTGCGTTTAATCAATTGTTTTTACGTATACAAACATTTCATTGCTTATTATTGTCAACAGATTCTAAGGAGCCGATCGACCAGAAGCCTGAGCTAACTCAAGAACAAAAGATGATGAGATTTCTGGAACAACACCAGCAGCCACATCAACAACAAACACAACCCAGTGAGAGGGAGGACGAGCGAGAGACTCCAGGACCACACACGTGTCCTTATTGTAACTTTAGTTGCTCGAACGAGGCTCGCCTACACGCACATGTCTCCTCCGTACATGGCGATCCCTCGCGACACTTCATATGCCCTCTTTGCCAAGATGGCTTCAAGGAGCGACCAGCCCTCGAACGACACGTCATGCAGATCCATTCTGTTAACTCTGAAGGACTACAGAGATTATTATTACTTGTTGACCAAAGCCATTGGTTGAACGGTGGACCCCAATCTCAGAGAGACGAATCTCGACAAGGTGATGATGAACGGGAGATTTCCTCGCCTCGATCGGAGGGAAGTGCTGATGGTGAAACAGAAAGATGCTCAACATGCAGCCGTACTTTCCGAAACGTTGACGAATTGTGCCAACATCAGAACGAGTCAGGCCATCTAGAACTGAAACAAACACCTCAAGGGCCGGGGTATGTGTGTTGGAAGAAAGGATGCAATCGATATTTTGACGCAGCTCATGCACTACAAAATCATTTTAGAGAAGCGCACGCGCGTAACTCCATCGCTAACATGTCAGTGTCTGAGAAACATGTTTATAAATATCGTTGCAATCAATGCAGTTTAGCATTCAAGACGATTGAAAAACTACAGCTGCATTCACAATATCACGTTATCAGAGATGCTACCAAGTGCGTTTTATGCGGAAGGAGTTTTAGATCTGTATTGGCTCTTCAAAAACACGTTGAGACGTCCCACCCTGAATTATCCGAAGAAGAGCTAAGTGCATTTAAACGAAGCTTAGCATCGAACCCTTTACTGCAAGCTGCACAGGGCACAGGTTTAGATGCGGCGACTGCAGACCTCCTACGCAAGGAAGGTTTGAGAACTCCTGATGATGACCTAGCAGATATGGAAGACAGAGATTCAAGCGCAACCGTCGCTGATGAGTCCGGTCATAATGACGCCGAAAACTCGGATGACTCAATTATTTACAAAGATCAACAATTCTTGGAAGATTACCTAAATTCCCAAGCAATGGCGGAAGATTCATATAATGACCCCAACAGAAAGTACAAATGTCATAGATGCAAGGTAGCATTTACACGCCAATCGTACCTGACTGCACACAACAAAACACTTTTACATAGAAAAGGTGAAAAACTAACCTACCCCATGGAAAAGTATCTTGACCCAAACAGGCCATTCAAGTGTGACGTATGCAAAGAGTCGTTTACGCAAAAGAACATTTTGTTAGTACACTACAATAGCGTGAGCCATTTGCATAAATTAAAGCGAGCTATGCAAGAACAACAGAATAACAATAACCCTCCCGTGTCGCCCGGGGCGGGCTCTGCGCCCTCTAATTTGACGCTCACTCCCAAGAGTACATCGAGTGAGGAGGATGACCGTAAACGGTACAAATGTAACATTTGCAAAGTTGCGTACACACAAGGAAGCACGCTCGACATTCACATGAGATCAGTGCTGCATCAAACACGCGCGGGAAAGTTACAAGAACTCGCTGCGGCTGGACATGTCGACTTGTCAAGGCCATTAGTAGAGCAGCCAGATCGTACTGACCCCATAAAAATCTTACAAGATGTTTTGTCTCCGAAAAATACGTCCCCTTCATCTACGAGTAGTGGGGGCCCGCGTTCCTCGCCCCCTGCACGACCCAATAGTCCGCGATCCCCGCGCGCAGGTAGCGCGTGCGCTTGCGATCGCTGTCATTCTTCATTTCCTAACGGGGAGTTGCTCGAAGCACATCGAGCGACATGTCCCTTTGGCGATGCGCTCGCCAACTCGCCTCTCCTGGGCGAAAACGAAACAGTTATTGACGAGCTTGCCCGAGGCCATCCGCCTAAACGTAATTCACAAATGTATAAACAACTGCTGGAGACTTTTGGCTTCGATCTTGTTATGCAATATAATGAAAATCAGCGAAGAAAAATGCAAGAAGAACGCGAATTGGCGCGTATACCAAGTCCTCCTAGACCGCCTCCCGAAGAAAAACCACCCGATGGAGAAACAAAATCTACGTGTCAACATTGTAACAAGGAGTTCTCTAGTGTGTTCGTTCTTAAAACCCATTGTGAGGAAGTGCATAAAGATAAGGTACCGCTGGAATTTCTGGAGCAATTTGCTGAACAATTTAAATCAGAGTATGAGAGGAAGTCTGGTGCGCCCAACTCTCCGCGAGCAGCATCTCCCGCGCCGCAGGGTGAGAGGTCGCCATCTCCTCGAGCTGATAACACTGCAAACTTAAATGAAAACGGGAATACACAGGGAGATGCGCAAGCTGGTGCGTTACTAGCTGCGCAAGTGCAAGAAATGCAAGCTGCTTTAAATATGATCCAGTTACAGCAACAACTGGGGCAGTTGCACCCGATGGTGGCTCAAATGCTATCGCTGGGCCTTCCCCTGGGCTTAAACGTGGGTGCACTGGCAGCTATGAACCTCCAACCACCTCTGGTTCCCCTGATGCTACCTCCTCCTCCATTCGATACGATGCCCTACGCACACGATGCGCAAATTAAACAACAGCAAATATTACAACAACAACAACAGGTGAGTCCTTATTTATTTAACTATCTGACTCGACAGACGCTGTTTGGTTGTCCCAAAATGAAACTTTTACAACTTTTCTGTGTAATTTTTTATAGAGTGAATTAAGTCGGTTAGACTTCAAAAAAAGGAGAAGGTTATCAATTCGACTACAAACTTTCGACTGGCTGAACGGATTTTGATAACTGTTTTCTTATTTGAACGCTAGTGCTTCCTGTGTGGTCCCATTTTACTTTAGTCCAGTTCTGACAATGACATCCATAAGAAAACATATACCTTAGTCTTAAACTTGCAATAAATATGTGCGCGACAAATGTATACTTATATACTTTCAGTTTGGTCCCATATAAATTTTAACAAAATCGGTATAGTAGTTTGGTTTTTAAACCAAAATTACGGGCAAAAATTCAAGTAAACAAAATTGCGACGTTTTGCTAGCCTTTTCAGTACTTTTCGCAACTAAAAAGTGTAAAATAAAAACTTTTTACAAAAAACAAAAAAAAAGGCTAGACTTTCCATTATGGGCCGTCGAGTTGGAAGTTCATTTTTTTTTTTTTGTATATAGTACTCATTAACAGAAGGCTTTTTACAAATTCCTAAGTTGCGGAGAATCACGGTTTACGAGATATAATTTTTCAAAGTTTCTTTACCAATTGAAAAATAATAAGCCATTTTGACAGATAAATTAACAGATTTGCAGATAAAAATTTAAAAACGTACTGTATTGTAAAGCAATTACTGTAACGCAATTACATTGCCTTTTAATTAATAACGAATATTTGTTTACACTATGGAACGGAACTTGAAGGGACATTATTTTGTCAGGTTCTAATCTGCATTATGGTACAGGGCGTAGACCCCTCCCACCTAATGAATCTTCGATTCGTAAATGTATGTTAATTACAGTTCAAATTGATGGAAATTTGTGTTTTAACCTAACCTAACCTCAAAACTTTAACCATGGATATCTCCATAACCATGGGGCTCCGCGGGGTGGGGATCGGACAGGAGGGTAGCCCTCCCCCT
>VKGM01004754.1:8943-19368 GCA_007844875.1 Busseola fusca | reverse complement strand
CGTTAAGCCGTTGGTCCCGGCTGTCATTCGTGGATCTTTGACAGTCGTTACGGGTCATCAGAAGCCCGAAAGTCTGACAACCAGTCTTACCAAGGGGTATCGTATTCCCAGTAACTGGGTCGTGGAAGTCAGATAGGCAGTCGCTCCATCTAAAATACTGGTATTTAGCTGAATCCGGTTAGACTGGAAGCCGACTCTAACATAGTTGGGAAAAGGCTAGATAGATGATGAGGTGTTAATACATTGAAGCTCAGCCATATTTTACCATTCAGCCAGATCCATTAATCCAGAGTAATAGACAATTCTTTTCTCTGATAAAAACTGTCACACTAATTAGTACGTTTTATCTATCAAAAATTTACATAGATAGTCTACAGCACTTTTGTCAAGTGTTTCCAACCATGAGTTTGCCACCAGTTCGAGAGTTCCACAAGTTTCTATTCTCAGAGATCAGGTTGGCAGGGTATAAAGCAAGGGACAGTTGTAGCCCAGTGGTATGCGCCCCGGAATTACGAGTTGTAGTTTGTGGGTTCGAGCCCAGGCAGGGGCTTTACTTGCTGCACTGCTCTCAAAACAGTGAAGGAAAACATCGTGACATTCCCTCTTAAAGTGAGGAGGCCTGTGTCCCAGCAGTGGGAACATTATAGACTGATTATGCAATTATAGGCTGATCATTAAGCTGATTTTGTATTCAGCTTAGTCGATATATGTACATATATCTATACTAACCTATACTAATAACCACCAGATCTGGTGAAGACCAAGCTTCAAAGCCTGGAGCACAGGCGTAGGGTAGCGAGCCTTTCTGTATTCTATAGGCTGCATTGTGGAGTCTGTGCGCGGGAATTATGTACATGACTTAATTCCGCCATCACCGTACCATCATCGGACGACCCGTCGCACGGCGAGTATCCACCCTTACGTTGTGGACACCACTACGACCCGGTCGAAGAGTTTCGCTTCGTCGTTTATACCGCGTACATCGAAGGATTGGATCAATTTGCCTGCGGCGGTCTTCTCGTCTGATTACAAATTAAGTATCTTCAAGGCTAGAGTGAATAGGCTCAAAATAAACTAGTGCGCTTTACCATCAACGATTGCATCACTGCTTACATCAGGCGGGATCGCAGTCAAGCACTAGTTTATATTATTAAAAAAAAACTTTTCTGAAGACTTTGTTTGTGTGAGTTCAAAGAACCTTATAAAGTTACAGACATTCAAAATGGTACACTACCTTGTAAAAAACTTCAGGTAAGGCGCAGTAAAACAAACAATAATATCTCTGAAGCATATGTATATGTACTTATATTACGAAACGAAATGCCTTCACGAGACAAAATTTTCCAGACAAAGTTTTGATATGTGCTCAAACTTTTCTGACACGAACTGTACGCGTCGTTGGAAAGGATTATAAGTCCTATAGTATAACAGCTATGGTTGATTATTGCTTGGGGAAGGAGAAATCTGAAATTGATGTCGTCCTGTTTTCCCAATGTCTCCCGCTTGGAACGGATTATCTACCTACATACATAGATAGATATAGATATTTGTACTTACCGCAACAATCTAGGATCTCTGCTTATGACGCCATGGTGGGCCGGACTGATGGTACTTCACTTTTACCGAGAGGACATCTGTAACAAACGATGGGATTCAATTAATTTATGCGTTACTCCTGGATATAATTATTTCCGTATTGAAGGCATGTGTGAAAGATAGACAATTGCGATTCGATCTAAGTGTGAATTAATGCCAAATAAGACAACAATAAAACAAAATAGAAACAAATGAACCGATATATAGAAGATTGGAAGCTTGACATGATATATTCTGATTGTACCAGTAAAACAGCTTGATCTAGTCAAAACAAGTCCACATAAATCAGACATACTGTTTACTGAAAACTAACCCAACACATTAATTTCCCTCAATCCCCCGACATGGACGGTAACAAGAAACCAGCATTCAGTCCTCCTCAAAGCTTCGCCGTGACATTGTAAAACAATCAGAATGAAATACGTAGCACCGATTTGTTTGGGTGTACCGTCTGTACGCCTAAACAAAACCGACCACACGCAGTGTGTAGCTCACCAGTTCCCATTAAATGCGCCAACTACGGGCTGTTGTTCGTACACTGTGGTGTTATCGGTACCATTAAAATTATCTCGAATGCATTCGCTCGCATTTCTCAGATAACTATACACTGTATAAACTAGGAATAAACGAGTGATCTAGGATAGTGTTACGAAACCAGACGAGGATTTTGTAACGGAGATAAAACTGTGTGATGACATCTTCAGTTATATCATAGGAACATGCCAGGTTAACGTTTGCGGAGTGGGCTATGAATCAAAACCACCAGTGTCTTTGTTTGATCAACTCAACCGAAACAAGCCCGAGAAATTGAAAGCAGTAAAACGTAAAATCAACTCAGTCTATCGCAGTCCACTGCAGGATATAGGCCTCACCCAGTCCTCCGCCTTCAGTATCCAATCTGCCCCTGCCACGATCAGCATCTAGCCAGGGGGCGTCCCACACTACGCTTGCCAATACGCAGTCTCCACTCCAGGACCCGTTTGCAGCACCTGCCGTCAGTTCTTCGGCAAATATGGCCAGCCCAATGCCACATCAGTTTGCTCACTCTAGCCATGTCGGTAATTCTGGTTCTTCTTCTGATAATTTCATTTTCAAAAGTCAAATTGACTGCAATTTTATATTATTTATATTTTATATTAAGAGCCTGTGAAGTCCTACTGCAGGGCAAAGGTCTTTATACTCTCTTTCCACTACTCGCTGTTTTAAGCTGCTAAGGACCAGCTCTTGTTAAAAGAGTCCCGTCATCTGAGCCCGCCGCGATTTCGCTTGCCATTAAGCCCATTGGGTCGTAAGTTTGGCCCATTGGTTTTCTGACATACGGCAGATGTATCCAGCCCAATACCATTGTAGTGTGGCAGTTTTCCAAGTGACATCAGTTATTACTGCAAACAAGTAAATAAAGCTAGCCACATTTCCATATACGACATGACAGTGATACCTGCCCTCCATAAATGCAATGCAAAATAAACTTTTCCTCAACACATCCATGGACCAAGTTAAACTCGGCTAAGCATTAAAAGAAAATGAGTAAATGCATTAAAATCATAATAAAGGGACAATACGAGACGAGCGTTGAGCGGTGTCACTCAACGAATTACAGACAATTGAGACCAGAACGCGGCACCATTGAGCTGTTTGTGCACAAGCAGCTTTAATTATAATCTTATTTGCTATGGGAAGCTGAGGGCTTCTTGAAAGGACCACATTTGCTATGGGAAGCTCAGGGCTTCTTGAAAGAATCACATTTCACCACCGCACTAGTCTTCCGTTTCAGAAAACTACATTTCCCGAAGGGTACAAATTACCGGCAGACGCCTTAATAGAAGAGGCAGAGAGACAGTAGAAGGGACGTTAGAAGACCTGCTACTGCCAGGGTCTCGGGTAGTTCAAATGAGTTACCGTGGCCCCTAGAACTGTCGATTAAAGGAAAACACGGGTGGTTTTTAGTTAGTAAAAGTCTGACATGCACTCGCAAGTTACAATAGCCAGATGTCAGGACGATCTACAGAAGATCGTGTGAAATACCTGGATAGGAATCGCACAGATCAAGTAAGAATGGCTGATAAGAGGAGGTGCGTGGAACAGGGCTGCTTGCCATGCCGGAAGTATAGCGCATTATTCTTAGCGTTTATGCATTATTTATGGTTGAACGGGACAACTACGTCCTCATAACTGATCAGGCACGCGCCTATTATTATTTCGTTTTGAAATTCCAATTTTGTGACATTCAGTGCGCTCTCATGCATCTTTAGTGCAAGACTCGCACGAGAACATAGAACCGGCGCGACATGAGAAATACCACAAGTGATGAACAAGTATAACCGAATGCATTTTCTGTATATTTATTCACTCGACTGCACCCAGGTGCTAGTTTATGCAGATTCAAACCATGGTCAGTCATAAATAAAGCAATTACATTAGCGGTCAGATTTCGAATCGACTCATTTCGTTCATACGGCAAAAAACCCAAACATTTAACTCGATTGCATCATAAAATGGTCAGGTTAGCATTCCTGCTGCAAATCGCTTAATATCGTAGCCTAGACCGTGTCGAAAGCTAAGAGCTTCTGAGTCATGACTGGTTTCACAACTTGTTAATGTGAATAGCACCTTTTTTACAATAGCAACTGAACTTGGTCCACATTCCCTTATATGACCGGTGTAATCTCGACAACTAGATGCCTTTTTTCTTCCTCTGCCTTTAGTATTGCGTGTGAGAACTTTAGCAGCGAAGACTGATTATCCAATTAACGATGTTGATATAATTCGCAATGGTACTGGTTTCTTTTTTTAAGTAAGTGATTTCAATATACGTGTATACTATAGATCCAGTTGTGTTACATTGTACATGCTTTTTGCAAGATAAAGGCCGCGGGAATCCGCTGGATGTAAGAGGCACACGTCCAGTCGTTCTGGTGGAGACCTATTTTTAGCAGTGGACGAAAATCTGAATGAAGATTGTTGATTTTACAGTTATCGAATTGAAGAAAGTAACAAATATACAGAGGTACATTTAAGTTTTATATGTTTCTAAAAATACCTAACGCAGTAGAGTCATGCGAATAGTTAGAAGTACTAGAGCTAGATCGATAGAAAGCTTTAGACGCGTGTAGGGCCTCGTAAACTTTTATTGCAGACATAAGGAGGGACTGCTCACGTCGACACACTGTTTTGAAGCTTAGAACACTCTCTTAGTTATTCATGCATATGTTTATGGGAATATGGGATAAAGTTTCTATTATTGTTCAATCCTGAATGAATTTAGCTGCTTTGTATATCGTCGGGATAAATTCTTAAGAGAGTCAAACATATCCAAACTTTGAGATAAACCTTAAGATATATCTATTTCTTAAGTTTATTATTTATTTCTACTGTGCAGCCCGCATTAACTTTTACTCACCTCACAAAGAAAGTTGTTCATAAAGTTGGTTCGCTAGTAATTCTGTCCTTATTACGCCAAGCATTTAGCCCAAAGTTCATTAAAACAGACATAAAACAGAAAACGTAACAACCTGAACGATTTCTTTATTACAGTATCACTGTTATCGCTCTTTGGCGTACAAAGCTATTACCGTACGGTTCGAAGCGAATAAAACAATAACTGTACTAACATTGTTATCCAATCGATACTGACCTATCAATACAGACTCACGAAGTCACGACAGCGAAGTAATAACATTATCAAGACTTGAAACATTGTTGTCAATGCTTGAAATATATTGAGTTGAAGAAATTGTTCTTTATCGGGACCACAGATTGAAATTCTATAGCAGACGAGATCTAGAATGAAGACCGCGTATAAGAAATGGTAGCATGAGACCTAGCTAGATGGACTGACGACCTCAAGAAAGTGGCTGAGACAAACTGGATGCGGACGGCGGAGGACAGGGTGACGTTGCGCAGCCTGGATGAGGCCTTTGTCCAGCAGTGCACAGTGATAGGCTGAGTTGATTGATTGACTTGTTAATAGCAGGTATAAATACAATACAAATCAGTACCTATAAGTTATGTATGCCTACCATTAAAATTTTAGTATCTCCATATAAAACAACAGTTAAATCAAAGAGTTTCTAAATACAAGTGCTGTGTGAAGTGCCTGGAATTACGTTTAGTCGGTTAACAAAGTCACGTGGTTTTTTGTTTCCCTTTAGTTAACTACATAAACCGATGGAGTATAGAGTACAAATTTTTCGTCCGTTATCAAATAAAAAATCAGCAAGAAATCTATGTGGTCAAAACGTATGGAAGAGCAATTCTTTTTATATCCAACAAAAAATTTGAGCGCAGAGGACTTCAGACCCATTGTAGAATCCGCGATAACAGTTTATTCGTCGATATCGCTGCCACCCTGTAGAAATTTAGCTTTACAGGGTCCACAGAAGAATTGCCACAGTTGTTAATAACAGGCGTAAATACGACAGAAAACAGTAGCTAAGTATTGCTGTCATTAAAACCATAATACAGCTGTCAAATTGAACAGTTTCAATATATTATTGGCCTTACTGTAACTATTAAGTTGTATGTTGTTCTTATAGACAATAAGGAAAATGTTAAGAAAATAATATCCAACGTCTTCAATTCTTACGTATATTAATTTGTATAAGGTTTCATGACAAATTGGTATTTTGAAGCCATTTGTGGAACTGATATCAGTCTAGCTTAGGAACCCGATAGATAAGATAGTACCTACATAATGTAAAAGAGTCTATTCAACGTTGCCAACGTGGAACACTGGAAGCTGAAGATAAAAATATATCCATTAATTTTGGTGTGAATTTAAATCTCTGTAGACTCTGATTTCCTTCGACATCAAACTGTCATTAGCGGTGACAGATCAGATAACCATGGGATGGGGGTATATGGTTGTAGACGAATGTGGAACATCAACGAGACTGTCGGAACTAATCAATGCGTTCCAATTCCAAAAGGCGTTGCCAATGTGGCATATATCCGCGTATTGTTCCCAGAAAATCAGAATGAGATGTGAAAATTGGAACATCTGCCAATGTTTGGTGTCAAATGAATAGAAAGCGCCATTATCTGCACTTTATAGATACGTTCGGCGAAATCAATGTATACTTTGAATCAGGAAAGAGGTCGTGTATTGTATAAAACGATGACTCACAGAAAGTTGCTTAACTGCCAAAATGTAACGGAAACACAATGTTATTACTCTTATTGCCATTTAAATAGAGTTTAAATACAACTTTTTCCTAATAGCTTTTGGTAGTCTGCTGGCCAAAATTAGCCTTAGCAAAAGAGTGTAAGTAGTATGAGCGGACCAAATATAGAATAGGATATTGCACCATACGTACCGTTACACGATCTCGAAAGCTCGCCTTTGTAGAGGGGTACAGACAACTTGATTCAAAGTTGTTCGAGTTTGGTACATGAGCCGATAGCATGGCATCACCACAAGACTGAACTGCGCAAATCGATATGTTGTGGCCTATTAGATCATGCAATCTAAGGTTTCCGCGTGTGTACTATGAATGAGGAGAGTAACTAAATTGTTGTATATACAACGGTAACCGGAACGATAATGTTTGTATCAAATTTAGAAACCAAAAAGCATAAATCATAATTCAACAGATTTTAAAATGCAAGCTTTCTGCAAGATGGCTGGTAAGTCAAAGAGCATTATGATATGAATTTTATGCACAACGATGTTATTTGTGAAGAAGCCTTAATAAAGCTCCAATTATCAAAATATAAAAGGCAAATAAGGTTTGTACCGAGTTATAAATCCCTGTATTAACACTCGACACCGGTAAAAGACTTATAACGAGAAGCGGAGGTAACGAAAGTAACGTTTTTAGCATTGTCAAATTGGCAATTTCCTGAAGAAAAAATAAAAGTTAACTTCGTAAAATCAAGAGATCCTTGTTTTGTTGAATTTCTTTATTTAGTGACCTCACTATTCTAAGGTATTTTAAAACATGCGGGATGCCCAAATAATGCTTGCGTCTGGTATCGTACCCACTTTGCCCACTTATAAGGAAGAGACTAATGGTATTACGACAACGGAGCTTATAGAATTATGGAAGACGACATGCTGCGCTGACCCCAAATAAACTTGAAAAAAGGCAAGAGGACGATGAGGACAATAACCAACACAAAACTAAAACAAAGGAGGTAATAAGTTTTCATAGACAAATTATTCTTTTAAACAATGCTTCCATTAACCTTCAATAATTGATCGCGCACCCAATCAATCAGTGTTGTTATTGTAAGAGATAATATCAGTTTTACAAGCTATTGTGTCTAGAACTTTCTATAAGCTTCACTGGACAATGATAGAGTGTGACCGATGGCACTTGTGTGAACTGCTTTCTTCAAGGTTTACTTTTGAAGGTTATATAGCTCCAAAACTAACCACGAAATTACATATTTTAAAAAAATATTTTATTGGTGGCGTTGCTCCTAGAACTGATTCTCCTTCTTTGCTTGTATGTTTATCTATTCTCCTAGGTTTCCTCTTTTGCTTGTATGTGATATAAACTATTACTATACATATTTGGGTACCTAGTTTTAAGCGTAGTCTTTTTTTCAATGTTTCTTCTCAACAAAAGCACCTGTCATCTAATCTCTTCACCGCTTTTGACTGGTAGAGAATGCCACAGTCCGACTTTGTACCTTATTTTGCGAAAATTTTAAATAAATAAATAGTATTTGGCATTTTAAAATGTCTCTTTTACCAGAGCGTTTAAAAAAATTGTGCCATTGGTACTTTGAATGCACTGTCAGTTATTCAACCTTATCTAAAAACGCAACAATGTTCAAACAAAACAATGATTCCTATTCAAAAGTCAACATTTACCTTCTATCTAATGACTTAATCTCATCAAATATTATATTCCTTCTATGAACTTTTAAATGTCATTTCGATAACATTCATCAGTGACGTTGAAAAATCTAGCAAACAAAATCGCCGCATTTTCAATAAAACACGTTCGGCCATTCACCATGCACTTGACTTGATTGAGGTTTGGCTTGATTGTGGCCATAAACTCAACGATTACTCGTCGCATCGTGAACATATGATGGACATTACTATGCCAACGACCAAGTTAGCAAATTGCGAACCACGTAAAACCTAACTAGGAAACCGGCGGCGGCGCAAAGTTGTAAAGTGACATACTCGTAGTGCACGAGCTGTCTTATAAAGAGTGAAAATTTACTCCCCAGACACATTTGGCAACGTGAGCCCAGAGTTGATAGCTAGCCAACTCTGCCAAATGAAATGCTATCAAAAGAGTCGCCTGGTGAAACTTTACTATGAGTCTATGACGTATCTTAGAGGAGGGTCTCACGGATGTTTAGGTTCAGTGAGCTTGCCAAGAGCCGAATATGACGTAAAGCCAATAGCAGGTGCGGTTTTGTTTTATTACTTTTCAATTAATTAAATAAACATTTAAAATTTTCACCACGTGGCGTTTTGTAGTATCTATCTGTAGTAGCTGCTACATATACATGATTTACAAAGAATTCAAATGAGTATATATGCCACTTAACAATCACCCCCGAATATTAAATACCCCCAAAACACTTGAAAACAGCCATCAACGGTGTTTTCTGACAGTGTCAAGCACCAATCTGTCAATGTTTCGAACCAATGTATCTCTTCAAACAAGTTTTCCACTCGAGCCGGTCGTACGTCAGTTTTAAACATCACAAATGGTTTGTCGACATCAATACACTAGCGGCCACATACAAAGCTATCAGTGGCACGACAGACCACAGGACGCCTATTGTGAGGCTATTGTGGCTCTTTGGCAATTGTGATTCTGCACACGTGTTACTAATAATAATGCGTACGTGTGGTTGCTCATGAAACATGATTATTAGTTGTCCGTCGATGTCGGTCTTATGACCATAAATCTATACAAATTGAACGATCTTTATTCCAAAGAACGTTGTCTGGTACTCAACAGTTTTATCTTTTGAACACGCATTGCCTTAGTCCCTTTCCAACGCACACGTACCTACTTTTCTCATAACGGCCCGGTAACATATTATTAGCCTTCATTGTGATAGCCATCTACAAGAATACATTTAGGTTAGACATACTCTTCACCGCTTACTTCATCACAACTAATAAGCGTTGCACTCCTGAACCCTGCGTTCACAGTGGAATTGGGTAGCATAGATCTTTAGATCTACATTTATTACAGCACCAAATGTAGCATAGTCAAGCAGTGTGACATCTCGTAAACTATTTCTTATACCAGTACCACTGGTGCATGGAACACGTAGTCAGTACTATTCAAATGTGGCATATAGAAAGCTAGACAACATTTCGTGGCTTCTTGGATTATCCATGAAGAAAGAAAATATTGTATAGAATTACATCCTAAATTTCTTCATCATTCATCATCATCATTTCATTTCATTCATTCATTTTATTTTATTTTTTTTCATTCATTTTCATTAAACCGGTTAGACTGAAAGCCAACCCCAACATAGTTAGGAAAAGGCTAGGCAGATGATGATGATGATTTAGGATCAAACAGTCAGGCGAACATCGTTTTACTTGTAGAAAGCAGCACAGATAATTCATTACGGGATCCCATGACAGGAATGTAGATGACTTACTTATCATCTACATAATCTTTACAAAGACTGGTAAATCGTTTCGTTAACAACTAAGGTGGGGAGGGGGTTGGGTGTCCACCACAAGTCTTATTTTTTCTTACGTAGGGATGGGAGGGGTATAGATTGTGCTTACGTAAGATCACAAAAATTTGATACTTTTCTAAAGCTTTCATCTCTACCAAAATTTCAAAGAAAATGTACCAAATGATGTTGACAATTTTGACCACTTTCTGT
>VKGM01004718.1:9214-23186 GCA_007844875.1 Busseola fusca | reverse complement strand
GTTTACGGACTGTAGTTTTACGTGATAACGTCATAAGAAAACATAGATGAAAAATTGCATACTTTTTATAGGCGTCACAAGCCGTACGCTTAGCCGGTCGTGCCTCTCTCTCTTGCTTGTTTCGCGCTCTCGCTTGCACGCTCGGCTCAGGCGGAACGCGATAATAAGTCATGCTTTTTGTGAGTGCAGCCGGCGTTCATCGACGTTCATTGACTGGCCTGTTGGTCTAGTGGTTAATAACCCTGACTGCTATACCGGAGGTCGTGGGTTCGATTCCCACCCAGGACAAACGTTTGTGTGATGAACACGATCATTTGTTCTGTGTCTGGGTGTAATTTATCTATAATATATATGTTTTTAGAAATATATGAGTATTTTTATCAGTTGTCTAGTACTCGTAACACAAGCTCTGCTTAGTATGAGACTATCTTTATCTATTCCGTGAGTATGAGACTAGATGGCGTTGTGTGAAAGTTTTGGAATATTATTATTATATTATTTTCGATTTATAAGACGTTAAATACCTATGTACGTAGGTATATACTTTTGGAGAGTAGTAATGCCACGTAGACATAAATTGTCAATGGTTTTAAATGGGAAGGTAATTCTTATGATTATTGCTCTAAAACTCCTAATTTGTACTTTATCTATATGTATAAGTAAATTTACTCGTATGATTTTAAGACATCATTTGTGTTCAGAAACTAAATTACCTAATTAGCACGGTCGTAAACATTTGCGTAACCGCAGATAATGGTGTACCTTGCTAGGTACTATTAAGAACTGGCATTTTACCTACATTTGTTGGGTAATACAATACAAAATTTTAAGTAGCTAGCAAAATTATTGCTTGAATGAACTAGCTACTGCCATTATGTTACGTCGTATAGATATATTTATTATTGACCAATTTATTTGCTTCAGCTAAAGTCTTCGAGGTTTAAGGAGACAAGGTGAATACAAATAGAACAATAGCTAACTATAATTATCACCTGGTATGGTTCAGGAGTGGTCACTACATGATTTACATTAAGCCTAGAACCTCTGCTATTTACAACAACGTTTTGCAAATGAGAATGATTCGTTAAAATATGTAAAAGATTTTTTCAAAGGGTATTGCCATATTACCTAAATTAAAACTGCAGTTGCAACACCATTTTTGTTTATGCATAACATAAACAAAGTGTAGCGACACTCTGTTGTAAAAAACCATAATTTATCAGTAATATTTATTTGCACGAAGATGCGACGTTCGGTACCAAATCCGTGAGGCGTGGTTGAATTAAATTTTAAATCGCAGAATTATCTCGGTCAGTTTGTAAGCGCAGTCGCAGTGTTTGGTGGCAATAAATTATCGCGTCGGGACACAAAAGATGGCATTGTGGAGTCGACACGGCGACGTCTGATAACGATCGCACGCGGGAACGGGCGCGCGCGCACCCTCCCGCCACCGCTACGGCCTACGACTCTAGCTACTAGGCGCAGCATCTTACAAATGTTCGAAATTAAAACAAGCAAGCATATAGCATAACGCATATAAATGAAAGAAAAATCATCGATATGGTTAAAGAACAGTTCTACGAAATAATGGCACTCACTGCACTCCTCAGAAATGTCTATAACCGGCACTACAAAGGAATTTTCCCCTTAAATATATGCTATACGGAACTCGAAACGAAAAACCGTAAGAAAATATCTCCTTGGACTTGAAAACACATACATATTCAACATTAATGTGATCATGAAAAAGTTAATGGTGAATGTTTGATTTATCACGAGCCTCGGCGCAAGCGGTCCGCGACCCGGCTGTTCAGACGACACGCTTTTGTGTCGCCGTCGTCGTTTTATGTCCAATTAATTTAAATAATAGCTGCCTCCCGACCTACCTGCCTGCGACTACTGCGACCCGTCTGTCGCATGTCGTGAGCGTCGTGACGACAACCGACAACCGTCACATGTTCTACTTCATTTTCTACACATTTGTTCCAAATGTTGTGACGATAGCTTATCAATCATCAACCTTCTTTGTGTTTAAATTATTTTGTGATAAAGTAAATTATGGGAGATAAGCACTCAAATGTTAACGACAGAGTCCTTATATGTGTGGCCAAACTTGTTTTCTCAAGGCTCAAAATCTAAAATGGGCCGTCTGAAAGGTAGTTTACTTTTCTAGTAGTATCATAAGAGCTGTTTGTTATTCATTTATACAGTCCATTGTGACCCTAAATAGTTATAAAGCGCTCTAGACTTTCAAATTAGCATGTCTTAAAAGTGGATTGATCGCTCAAAAGCCGTTCATTGTGTTTTCTAAGGGGGACATTTGTCTACCATTATTATTTCGGGCCGGTTTTTTCATGGACCTGCCTATATGGCGCCTAACTATTCATATTCAAATTAGTGTTTCTTGTTGGGTAATTTTTAACATTTATTTACAATTGTGTAATCCGATCACTTGGAAGATAAATGGAATGAGTCTGTGTAAGTGAGATAAATTGATGCTTTCCATACCACAATCGGGCGTTAATAATGATATCGAGTTCCAATACAGTGCACTGGAGAAGCGGATACCGAACCGAGGGGAAACTGAGATTTTATACGAAGTTATGTGTCCCACAAATGCTTCATTATATACCTTCTGATCTTTGAAAAATTCGGTTTAGGTAAGGCATGATTATGACCAATAGAAACGATGAAGCCAGGCGGGTTTCCCGATGATGGCAGTGCTCCGGGCCGGCTGGCCGGGTCAGGCAGCTTATTCATTAACGCACAGTTCCTCCCACCGGCGTCGGTCATTTTACTTTATTTATGGCCGCCAACTCGAGGTGAGACCCCAATTTCGCATGCGCCCGTGGCTTGATAATTATACCCTAGCTGCGGCTGAAAAAGGTCGCTGTTTTATATTGAATATGAATAACTTCCCATGATACCCTTGGATACTATATACCTAACGTTTGTGGTTAGCCATGTAGGTTAATTTAAGGCTGTGACTATACAGGACTTCTTTATTTGAAGCTGGATATTTTTTAGTCATTCTGGTCTCACTTTTTTAATGTTAAAAAACTTTTTCAGCAAGTGTGATTGCACTTCTGAACACATTGAGCCACTTAATTGACAAAAAGTTGATAAAGTTTAAAATATTCTTTTGTTTTTATTGAAAAATCAATCATCCGAAACACGTCACTTAAACTTGTTTGTTACGTAATAAATTACGCAATATATCGTTAGATTAAACACATAAAAACCGTTTTAATTTCTTGATTATTACTGTTATAAAACTTTAGAACAAGCATCTAAAACCATCATATACCTATTTATAACCAGCAAGTTAGTTGCGTATGTAGAATCTAATTTAATTCGCAATTCTGTCGCAACTAAGTTGTGTTAAGCTAGAACTGAGCTTACATAAATATTCCATTTTTCATCACTTCGCACTCGATCTATTATGGACGTATTTAATAACCGGTTAATGTATGTATGCAATTTTTTATCCCTATAATGCGTTTGCCTCACAGGTAATCTTTTATCGCAGAACATGAATACTAAACTTCCTATTTATTGCCACCAATAAAATAAGTCAAACTCAACGGAAACTTGTAACGTGTATTTATATATGAATATTTTATGGATAGTAATACTCTTAAATAGATAAGTTCAAGAATAAAATGATTTTTGATATAGTCGATGACGCGTGGAGCTTTTACGTAGCGCGCGTAGTAAAGCTTGTGTTACCGTCGAGTAAAGTGAAACTGGTTTTCAATAATTGTATACTTTAATAAATTAATATAGCATCAGATGGAAAATAAAACAATCATGCTATATAGTATACGTTTTGTTTGACGTCGTGGAAACAGAACGCAAATCTAGCACTTGTGAAAATGAAGGACCGCCTCGTGACGACGTGTCAACCAGCCGCAGACTACTTAATGTCAAAGTGATTAACATGTTTTTGTGGTCAAGTCTCTAACAAACAAAATGTACGTTAGATTCCAAATACCCATTTGAGAAAACTGCCAAACATATAAGAAATCTACATAGCCACAAACAACGGGGAAGATAACGTTACAAATGAAACAAATATTTTTCTTGGTACACGAGCATGAATTTATTAAAGATATCGAAGGTCCAAACACAAGAAGGACGAAGGATGTGGTGGCAAAAAGCTCTCTCATGTCCGCGATGTCGAGATAACATTAAACTGAGCATTTGTTATCCTTATCTCATGTTGGAGCGTGGCTAATGTGGCTGGAGGCAGATACACCCGATCGATTTATGTCGCCCTGGCACCCACGACAAATTGATAATTAATTTTCCAACGATGCGTTTGATGGTGCCGAATTATTTTTGCGAGGTCGTTCATATCGCTTTATTTTAAATGGTGATCAACATTAAACGGGTTTAAGAAACGTAAATGTTTATATCTACTAAATTAATAAATCGTGCGGCCGCTTCTCGCTTGCTCACAATGACATTTGACTGATGTTCCAGCGTACCTATGCATTGTTCACAAGATAAGCCGCATTAATTCTCGGTCATGCCACCTGATCGAGTTAATGTTTATTCTTTATGAAATATTTTCTATTTACTTTAAGTTAGCATTAACTAACTGAATTTTCAGTGACTTTCGTAGTGAAAAAAAAACCATAACAGTATTTAGGTTCCAAAACCTCGTTTTTTTTTTGTAATTAAACCTCTTCTTCCGTTTTAACTTCGTGATTTAAACTTGTAGGTACTGCGAAACAGGCCTGGGAAAGCTAAATCTTGAACGTAAACCTTCACAGCGCGTAGAAGTGACACATTAAAAGGTTATATGCAATCAAAAAGTTATGTCCCGCGCAGCTATTCTCACGCCCTCGCGCTAGCGCACACAAAAGCCTCATCTAATGGACGCCCATTGATAAAAACAGTTACTACCTCAAAATAAATAACAACACGCAACTCTTGAACGAATTATCTCGCGCTCTTTATGATAACCATTTGGAGGTCCTGTGACATGTCCTACAAAAACCAAATGAATCATGTTTCGATAATGCGTCATCACATTAGAATAATATTTCAATAATGTTCGTTAAGTTTGTACAAAGCTGTCTATTTAAAGTGTTTTACGATCGTTGTCGCTGAATTCCACGCAAGTAGTGAAGCGGAAACGACCGCAACATCTTAGTCCCACGTCAAATTGTCTCTTCAATAAATCATCAATAGATTTGATGCGCGTTACTACAATATGTAAACCAATATTCCGTGAAACTCTGCCAAGATATGTTTTACTGACCGAAAAGGCAGGTTGAAATCCTTTTGTTTATATTTAAGGTTTATAATTGTAGTTGCATGTCAGATTAATGTTGCAAGGTTTAGTGAAAAAAAAAAAACGAAAACCCTCTGTCGTCGGATAATTTTGTAAAATTGCCGGAGACATCGGTTTTTATTTCGACCCAAAACAATCTAAAAACGTTCGATCTTTTGTGTAATACGACACTAACCGCGGACGCCAGCCTGACACGACAGCGGTCAAAGCGCCCAGATTTAGTAAAGTAATATAGGTATTGCCATTTTATATCGGTATAGATAACGCACCTTCTGGTTGTAAAACAACTACCTCAAGTTCTTTTATATCAAAACAATGCAACAAAAGGTTGCCTTATCAGCACCTTAGATACAGTAGTCGTTTCACACTGATTATTTTAAATAAAAAGACATGTGTCATAAAAATATGCGTGTCGAGCGACACATCGCCCCAAAATGCGTCTCGTAAGCGCCGCTCTAATCCTTTAAAACAATGCTAATGGATCTACGTGAAGTCCACCGCCTTAAGTCCTGTCAACGTATTTAAACATTCGGCCGATCGCCTTAACGCTTCGCTCGCCACCAATAAAGTTGACACTAAATTAGAACTTTTATTTCTTTTCTACCCGAAAGCACAAAATTGTAAATAAATATTTTATTATACTTGTTCACTGGACGCATTTTAGTGTGAGCGATGAACACGGGTTCACGTCAAAACATCTTTATCGGGTTATTTGTCTTATAAAATATTATCAAGAGGCTCCTCGGGACCGTCAGCAAAAGAGGACGTATAGTGTGATACGTGTGCGGCTGTTTACTTTACACCCACGTGATGTGTTCACCTCGCTTTGGGGCGAGGGATAAACAATGAGAGAGGCGATTGCTCGTCAATTGTGTAACAAAGATGGTTTATTTTTCTTTGAAGTTGAGATCTCGATGAGAATAGGTTGTTAGGTGTGAATCATAGCGGCAGACCGTACCGCGGAGATTATGCGTGAGCCGCGCATCGGCGCGTACCAAATCCGACGCGACAAGCAGAATTATCAAGTTCTGATGTACTGATAAATCAATAACTCATTTCGATAACAGAGATGCACCGGGAATCCGCTTTTAATATTTATGTTTTAGATTTAGATTGAGCTTTGATGTTAGCTGAAGACAGACCATTATTTTGTTTCGAGATTTTGGGTGTTTACGTGCTAGGGCTTTTGTTAAGATTAAAATGTGAAATATTTGAATAAAGTACCGAATACATACTTGGTTTTATCTATTAGACCTCTGACAGCGATCATATGATAGTCGAGGTAGTGGCGGCGGCGCAGCGCCAAGTTAAAAGCTCTGAACCGGTCGCGTCGGAAGGGGCGGGCATCGCCTCCCGCAATCACGTACTTGTCGCGTTTTCATCACCTGCTCGCTAAAAGTGACGTAATTACGGATGCAAATCGATCAACAGCAGTTATCGAGTCGACGAGGGTTGACGCTGGAAATTAGCGCGATACGCCAGTTAATGTTTATAGCCTTCCGCGATTTAGCGAATATGGTATTTATGACGATGTAGCGGCAAGCAAGGTGCGCAGTTATTAGCTACTTCTAACCCCTTTCAGTTGTAAACTGTTGATTTATATTTTCTCATAATTATGTTGCTTATGTAGTTTACATTATTTATAAGCTACACAGAACCAATAAGAAACGATACCTAACCGAACAGTTGTAGACACACCCTATTAAAATGACGTCTACCTTTCATGCCAAGAAATCTGATGTTCGCTGAAGCACAATTTTGTTTTGATTTTAATAACAATTTAGGTACTGATAAAACGGCAACCTGTTGCCAAATCACTAAATACTCTTCTTGATAGTTTACAAATCTTCTACGTACATGGAGTTTCTCATTCTTCTTCATATATTTCTTGATTCTCTTCTCTTTAGCAACATCTTTAATACAATGTTATATTAGAATCACTATCTATGCAAAGAGAACGGTGAAAACAAAGGATAAATATACGAAGTTGATTGATGTCGGAAGCGTGGATTCCATCGCTCATTCGGATGACTTGCAACTAGTGAGCATGCTCTCATTGACTCCGCCATTGACCTCGCGTCAGCCAGACTTAGCGATCACAATAATATAAATTATGGTATTACATCCGTCTCGTGGGTATTAACAACTGTAAACATACAATAACGTAATATAAAACAGAACTTAACAGATCGGCCCCAGGGGTAAAGACGGGTAAGGACAAGCATAACTGGAACCAATTATTTGTAAATAAGATGGTCCATTGTCATCCGCTTGGTACTTTTCCTCAATGAAGATTTAAGATTTACGAAATACACGCGTGAATTCAAAGGTACATTATGTTAATCACAAAGCCAATACACATTCCTCGTGCAGGGAATGCAGCTAGTTATAATGTAACACGTATGACAACGGCTTGTAAGCAAATGGTGATGTAAATAGTTGTTATTCAGCGTGTTCTAACACAGGTACAAAAGTAAACTTCATTGTGTCTGGTAAGACAATTTCTCCAGTTGAGTGAATGAAGTGTAACGTTTCATTAACAGAGGTCTGTGGCCCAAGCAAACACCGCATATCGGTGTCTTGTTTCAAAAGTTTTTTCCAACTTAGTGAAAGGCACCCGCGTCTCCTTAAAAGCCTTGTGGACTGTATTCGTTAGCACGCCTTTACATACGGAATATAGCCCTCAATGGGAAAAAAACCTCTCAGAAATGAGAACAAGTGTGTATTAGCTATATTTGTTTGAATCCTTAATTGTTCATGAACTGAAGTTTGGCTAACATCTTTAAATACGATCAATTTCCTTTATGACGTTTACTTTTCTATTTGCAAACTCTTTATCAAAGATTGAAATTTATTTAAAGTCTTTGTAATGGTTTTCATTTCGTTTAAAGCAAGAGAGAGATAACTGTTAAAGAAACTGTCATGACATGATTAGTTCTTGCTCGCAAATAGAATTTGCTAACCAGTTGAGGCGATTATAACTGGCAACACTTCATAGTATATTAGAGACAAGTGTCTGCAAGGGAATGTATGTGTTACCGCGCCTTGGCCCCGTACTGCACTGACGACAGCCGCATTAAGACAACAAAGGGTGATATTTTTCGTGGACAAACATTAAAAGGCTTTGAACATGACAGACAGGTGATGCACCCACACGATGCATATTTATGATGTGTTCGACAGCTAGTACGACACTAGGAATTATGGACAGCCAATATTTGTAGTGTTTACATGTACACAGTGCTATCGTGTATATGCCATAGGTTCAATAATATTGTAAAGAATTTTAAAGCAGGAATATCGGCGATTTACAAATTAATAAGATATCTATAATATAAAAGTGAATCGCCAAATGTCTTGCTAAGCGCAAATCTCGAGAACGCCTGAACCGATTTTGCTAATTCTTTATTTAGAATATTCCTAGAAGTACGAGGATGGTTCTTACGGGGAGAAAACGAAAATCAAAAATTGGATAACTTTAGACAGGACGTAGTCTGTCGGGGCAGCTAGTATCTAATAAATATTGTAAGTAATTGGCTAAGTAATCAACACAATCCGTAGTCTGCAAGATGGGGCCGTGTCTGTGCTATATAATTACGTAGTCAATCTAATACAGGTTATAAAAAAGTAAAAAAACAAAATGGCCGCATGGCTTAGTGATTCACACGTTGCGGTTTCTCTGACTATTTGTGACTGAACAAACGATCTGTGAGAAATCATTCATGGTCCCTCCCAGCACTACCATCCACCAATCCGAAAAAAATATATCGTTGCCATAAAGACAAGGTGTTAGTCTGATACAAGGGATATTATGCCGACTAATTTGTACTTTGCAGAGGCGAAAATGCTATTTAGCTTTGACTCAACCGTACGTTTTTGGAACGCGTCATTTCTGCAGGTACCTAAGTATGATGGGAAATAAGGCAGGCTATAAAAATCAAGCATTAAGTGGTCTTATTTTAAACTAAATGATTTTGTGTGCCGTTTAAGTCGTCGGGTGGACTAAACAGATCTGCAACAATAATAAATGTACTCGGTCCGTCACTAAATTTGAATGTTTACACTTTAGAAATGTTTACATTGTTAATGTTTTGGTTAATACTGGCAATGTATATTTTTTTGCAAGATTATAGGAATGCTTTAAAATTTATTTGTACACATTAATACTTAGAGATACAGGTAACTCGTATAAGGTGCCTTCGTGAACCCTTACCCAACACCCTCGCGTAGAAATCATTTGGGTTCGCGTGAACAAAATGAACGGTCGGCATTACAAAAAAATGCCCTTAAACTATTTGTTGTGGTTTCCACAAAAAGACAAAAAACGGGACATCAAAAACCAGTCAGCATTGGTCGGCTTTTCGACTCCAGTGGCCTTGTAGAAAAAAAACTATGTGTTAAGGAATGTAAAGAGCCATTTAATTATCCTAATATATTGTTATGGTCGCGGAGGGAGGTGGTTATAAATTAACGGCAAGTCCGAGCTAGGATGAGGTGGCGAATGGTGCCGCTCCATGGCAACTGCTTGTATGGGATAACCATTTAGATAATATGAGAGATAGGTTTAGCGACATAATATTTTATCTACATTTTAGTGGTTTAAGTAGTGTTCAGGATGTGCTAGCATCTAATAATCCCATGCTGTGCAAGCGCACAGCGCGGTCGCAGACAGCACTCGCCGTTCTCACGTTACTGCAGCCTCTGTTTCAGTGCGATGATCCTGAGAGTTTTTATTTCATTTTTACCTCAGTTCCATCGAGCGGCCTTCATTATGCGTCCGCAAGTGCTTCGGTCGCCACCGGTTCAGGTAGCTTGGAGTTTCGCTTCAAAACTTGACCTTAGGTATTCGATACGCTTGTTATATTTTTTGTTAATCAATATAATTGAATATGAGCTTTTGATGTGGTGTAATTTGATAATTTGCGAAAATAAATTCACGTAAATTGACTTGATCGTAAAAACTGGTTTAATATTCGAATCTTATTGAATGTGTAAGTTCATGCATAAAGGTAGGTACATACATATGTAGGTGCATACCGAGTTGATGATAATCGTGCTATTAGGGTATGTAGGTATCGACCGGGACAGGGCGAGGTGTCGGAGGCAGGGCTCCCCGCTGCGCGTGAGCATTGTGATCGACAGCTTGTTTACTAAAAATATGCATAATGAATTTATAATAGCCTATCGGGCCTGCCACGTCGCCTCGCCCCTCCATGCCCATATGAGGCCTGCTTCGTCTACCTCTTTAGATATGAATGCACAAATCGATACCTGCCTACAGTTTCACAAAGGTGACCATCTGTTTGAAACGAACAGTTAAATCATCTTCGAAATAGCCCACTAATTCAAATGAAGCCAGATTTATCGAAACAAATTCCTTCTAAAGATATTTAACTCATATTATTGAAGGTAGCTAGAGAAAGAATGTTGGTGTTACGATGGTGAGAGATGCTTAATTGCGCCACCGATGTGTTCCCACGTTTAAATGCAGCTAGTGTTTGTACAAGCATTTAGCATTCGATTGTTTTAGTGCGGACCGAGACGTCTGCGGAGAAGCAAACATTGAGCTTCCTGAGCGTGCAGCACCGTCCCCCCCCCTCTCGTACTTCACGCCGATGTCTTCGTCTTTTTTATTACAGACATACTTTGCTAAAATAAGCTAATTAACTAACCTTATAAAATAATCACTTTCAGCAAGAAAAGCGAACTCAGTATGAGGAATTTTGATGCCGTGAAACGTCAAAAAATACAAACATCGCCGACGATGCTAAATATGTCGCAGTTCTCGCAACTCTTTATTAGACGGTTGAAACGTTCGTAGAAGTAATTATATACGGTGCTTCAAACTATCTGTCGCTTGAATGTGGTCGACTACAGCGGCCAAGCGGGGCGCCCGCCTCGGTTCCTAGCCTCGATTCGTTACGTCAATCTCCAAATTTTTTCACATTACAATCTGCATAGAGTGAGTTGACATCGCGCAACAAAGCCGCCACGCGGTGTATCGAGCTTTGTCCGCATTTCTTTATAAATATTTTGACATTTCCCTCATTCGTCCCGCGGAGCTGGCCTACAAACAAATCCATGTGGATCCTTTTGTGCAGCGTGTGTAATTTGATTTATTCTTTGACGACAAACGTCCGACATCCTGTGTTGTGAGGCGTTGGCGTTGGGGCGGCGGCGTTTGTCGATTTGTTAGCACATCTATTGGTATTTTCTTTAGTAGGTGTAAACAAAAAGTTTCGCATGTCTTTAGAGCGTCGATATTGTTTCTTAGAGGTGCATTGACTGTGCACTCCACTTACGGACCTTTTAGGTGGCCGACGCGAATTGCGATGTAAATATTAGATATCATGATGTTTGCGGAGGGCTGTTAACACGTGGGGCTTGAATTGTTACAATATGCACTAACATTAGCGTTCCTTTAAATTCTGTAAACTCTGCGAGCTTTAGTAAACGCTTACGATGTTGAATCATTGTTTATGTCTGGGCGTCTACAATCTTTGGATGAAAGGAGTATACTGAGTTATATCTAGCTAAGATCATGTTCAACATACTCTTACGTAAATGTTATTCAAATGTAGCATTCCTTTTCATTGCACTCCAACGTACCGTTTCTGCTGCTCCATTTTGTTAAAAGCTTCCGCATAGTATAACAATGACTGATCTGTAACGTCGCAAATTTCAGAGATGCAAGGAGAAGCTGAACACGTTGGCGATCAGCGTTATGAACCAGTGGCCTGGTGTTCGCCTACGGGTCATCGAGGGCTGGGACGAGGAGAATTCGCACCTGGAGCACTCACTGCACTACGAGGGCCGAGCCGTGGACCTCACCACCAGCGATCGCGACCGTGCCAAGTACGGTATGCTGGCGCGGCTGGCGGTGGAAGCCGGCTTCGACTGGGTCTTCTACGAAAGTCGCTCGTACATACACTGCTCCGTCAAAACAGGTACTATATATACAACAGGTATATATAAACACAAAAAGTTTAATAGATTCAGAAAACATTTTGTAGGAACTTTAGGTGTTAGACTTTTACAAATTCCCTGGACCATACATTAGGATTCTCTTTTTCTTTGGGTAATAAATTCTTAACATATCACGCGTTGAATAACTTAACTAGTTATCCATTGTAGCAAAGCCATGCGTCCTCCAGGCGCACCAACGGACTTAGAATTTAATTACATTTTTACACTTACTAAAGTCGTTTAGAAATATTTAACACCATATTATTAAATCTATTTTAATAAACTACGGATACCTATAGCACACTTTATTACTAAGAAAGCTACACCAAAGCGATTTTAATAACTTGAACAGAATATTAATCGTAAATAATAAAATGCTAAATTTATTAATACCGATATAGATAATACTTGTAAAACATAATCATAAATGCTTTTTCATAAGAGCGCTGCCTATTTCGAAATGCACACAAATGCGTTTAAGTCTTTTGTATGGCGGCGCGACGCCGCTCCGTATTTGGCCCTATTTGGGGAAAAACTATTTTGTTTCTGAACAAACAACTGCATGTTTGCACAATATTACTAAGGTTTTAGTAGTTCAAATTGTACCGGAATATTGAAAAACAAGGTTTTCAAAATAGTGCTTAAAAAACGGGAAAAATATTTGCTTGTTAATTTGCGGTGCCCATATGCACAATATGTTTATTAAATTATCATTTTAGTACTATTTTGCTAATTCTAAATCATACATAACAGGAAAATGCGGTATTTCTTGACATACTGTTTGCTTTCTTTCGCAAAAAAAACGACATTATGTAATACCTGCGTAAACCATAAACATATTATGGTTTTTCCGAAAAGTAAAATCTATGAGAATATTACTATATGTTAGATCATGTAGAGATGCCATGTTATTGTAACTTGATATTAGTATATTTCACTAATGTAAAGCACACATTTCGAAGGAAAACTGTGGTTTCCCTGAAAGTGTTTACATTAATCTACGTTCAACGGTGATTACTTAGGTGCTAAAACTTGTCACCTGGGGAAAGCCGAGCGATTATGAATTACGGGTACATAACTGTACAATGTGGGCTACGGACTTCGGGACGGGCCAAATATATAGTTGAACTTTACAAGAAGAATGCATCTCAGACAGCTTCCCGCGCCCGCGCCCCGGCGGTGTCGATCAAACGGACGAACGAGCCTCTTGTTAGCATCCCTCTCATTCACACTCACGGAGAAAACTATAACCGTCTCTTGCGCACGCGGCCGCATCGCAGCCAATCCCCCACTTCTATAATTACACCGGTGATTCAATGGCTACTTATATCTATATATATGTACCTATACGGCATAACGATGAGAGAAGAGCGTATTTATATGTATGCTTATGTTTTTAGATATTATGGAGGCATTCCGGCGCGTTTGCATAGTTCCAATTAATTTTGCAGATGGGTCTCTAAGTGGCTCAGTATTTAGGCCCAACAGATAAAGTGTTGAATGGGGGTAACGTGGCCAACGATTACACGTAACGTAGTCTCTTACAATAGTAATGAAGTTTCAAGAATTTATCTTTGTTTTGTTACGTCAAAAATTACTAATTTTATTTACAAAGCTGTAAGATGTGTATTTTTCTTATCTCACTGTTTATCATTAAGGTGTATATAAAATTGCTAATTGTATTAGTTATTCATTATTTTTAAG
>VKGM01004691.1:1612-11994 GCA_007844875.1 Busseola fusca | reverse complement strand
AAATTACATTTCTGAACGCAACCATAGTATAGATTTAGGCAGTACGAAGTCTGCCGGGTCAGCTAGTTAAATAATAAAAATAAAAGTGACCACATAAAGTGTTTGCCTACACTTAGAGCAAGTGCCTATATACTCAAATGTATAAAATATCTATGTCCACTTTAATGTCTCTATCAGCAGACTATGTGGGAGTCCCGCGGTCATGTTAACACGGTTCAAACAATGCCCGACTCCTACGCATTTCTGTAATATGAATTTTAATGGCATACCGTATTTTGTAGGCTTTAGATGCTCTTATGTGTTTTGGTCTAGCGTCGTTTAATTTGATGACGTCGGAACATACACCTAAGCCAAAATCTTTTAAAGGCATTTAAATACAAATGTAAGACAATTAATATCCTTTTAAATTTTGGAAATCCGACCTACAAGAACAATTTATATACCTACTAATGAATAGATAATGTTGTTACTGCTTTGATTTTACTTATGGAGCATTTACCTTTTTTATCGAGCGGCAGACGAGAGAATGCGTTTTTGACATCTGTCAGTTTGATGCAAACATATACGTGTTTTGCGAATTTGTTCTTTATTAGCTAAATTTTCGCACCGACAGTTACTCAGATTTACTAACCTTCCTATAAACCTCCCTGTAAATAAAATAAACAGTAGTGTATGTTCGCACATACGAGTACAAGAACGCGTTTTCAACAAACCAGATGTCATTTTAATATCAGCAGGTCCAACGATTTCCCTTGCGGATTTTCCTTGCATATAAAACAGGTTTCACATTCCATACAACTTAGGTTCACGACAATAAAACCTCTGAAGTTAGGCGTAGCATACAATGTATGAAATTGTCAACTTAGTCGTGTTTATTTATTTATAAATACTGGCTGGTTATAAGCATGTGCTCACTCTTGTCACTGGCTTCCTTATTTTGAATGTTACTTACACAGGATTATTATCAGGTAGTGTTTGACATCATTTACATTTTATTATCAGCTTATACTTCGTAAATCACTGTGAAATGTAGGTGCTGAGATATTACAGTATTTTCCTTTGTAATGAACCTTCGTCATCGGAGTTCGTGTTACATTGTTTGCTTCCCACACAGTTTAAATTATGAGGTTCTAAATTAAATATAGATTACATTGTCGATACGTTTTAAATTAATAGTTTCTACCTATCGATGCACCAATCGTATTTATATTTAGAATCAACAGTATATTTTAAGTTTTATATGTCTCCGTTGCATGCCTGTAGCGTAAGTCTGCAAGACTTCTATAGCGGGACGGACACAACTAGGTGAATGAGACAATGTTTACATATCTATTAGATACTAGCTGCCCCGATAGACTTCGTCCTGTCAAAAGCAATCGGGAGGGATTTTTTTAATTTTTCTCCCCGTAAGAACCATCCTCGTACTTCAAGGAATATTCTAAAAAAAGAATTAGCGAAATCGGTTTAGGCGTTCTCGAGATTTGCGTATAGCAAGACATTTGGCGATTCATTTTTATATTATAGAAGATGTACACTTCTACTGGCAACCCTGATTATTAGCTCGGAATTAGCGTACATTAATGTGACTGCGAGGGTTAGTAAATAACACTCATTAGTTATAAAGATACCGATCAGGCAGGATGTGGGAATGATCCTACAGGAGCCAGTTTCAATATCATTTCGATCAGTATCTTGACTTCTACTACTAGTCTCTCTTATAGTTGATAGTTATTGAGTTGTAGCATTTGATAGCACCTCTTCGTTTTTTCTTGTCTTTATTAAATTTTGCGTTCGCATTTTTACGGGGTGATAAACTGTTAAATGCTTAGTTCTTTAGCGCTGTTTAAAGACTTGATTAATTTTAATTATAGCGCCACTTTTAACTACTTCATTATTAATAATTAAGTAGGTACCGATGTAGAGCTATAACTTTTTAAAATAGGTTTTATCATCCTACAGCTATCGTGTCTTATTAATATTAATTGTTCAAGAGTTTATTTTTTGTTGGATTTTTATTTAATTTAATACTTGGAACGATGTTTCTTATTGCATGTTGTGTTAATATTTGGCCGAAAAAGTGTAACATTTTGACCGTCACGAAATATTTATTATAGTAGGTACTTATATGTGTGTTTGTATATTGGGGGGCCCGTGGCTACATAATAACAGCCGCACAGGCTGATCGATCAGGCTACGCTTGTTGCTATCGGTCTGTGGATGGGTGACCATCCTTATGCCGAGGCCCCTCAGTGCTTCGGAAAGCACGTTAAGCCGTTGGTCACGGCTTTCATTCGTAGATCTTTGGCAGTCATTATATGATATCATATTGCCCAGTACCTGGATTGTGGAGGTAGACTGGGAAGCCGACCCCAACATAGTTGGGAGACGCGATGCAGATGATAAGACGTGCGGGATGAGCGTCAGTTCACAAAAATACAGCGAGAAGAACTTCGTTCCAACCGGTTGTCCCACGAAACATCCCAACTCTATTTAGAGTTTTTAGCCCAACAACAGCTAGTTGCCAGAATTATAAGAAAAAAAAAATATTGCTCCTTAAAAAAAACTAGTGTGCTTATGACCACACGATTGAAGTGAAACTTCTTTGAACGTATGGAATGTATTTGGCTATGAGAGGAAAAGAGAAAGAAAATGTGCGCGTGCACTGCTGTCTCTTGCTTATATCCCCCACTTAATACCCGTTCGCCTCGCCTGAATACACTTTTCGTAACGTTTTCGTAACGCGTTCGCCAGCTTACTCCTCAAGCGAAAAAAAGCTCAAGCGTGCGTAAAGAAGTTTCACTTCAAAAAGTAGAGAGACATATGAAAACCGACTTCCATGAAAAACATTACACATCCATAAACAACGCAGTTATATTCCGACAGATAAAGTCACGCCATGAGCATATGAAATGTACTTTTCTTTCATTTTAGGTATCAAGTACACGCTACATCGTCGAAATGTCAAAAGTCCCGACATTTCAATCGTGAGCGGTTTCCGCAACACGCCACTACTCATAACTGCCTGTCTGCTTGCGTCTTAATATTTTGTATTATTGTTGAAGCTACGTTTGACTTAACATTTTGTTAAGAGGCTATACAGGAAAAGTTTTTTACCATTACGTAAATTTTTTTTGGTGCCTCAGTATAAGTAATAGAACACATTTCCATTTTTAGTTTTTGACTTTTTTTTTTTCATTTTTCCACCTTGTCCTAATTTGAAATAAGCAAAATATTGTTACATTATAATCGTAATACTATGAATGAATACGCGTAGGCCGCCGCTGGCGCAAGACTCGCAAGATGACTCCCGTCTCTTTCGCACTCCCGTGCGGGGGTCATCGTGCCAGCGCACCGCGAAGTACTTACCTACAACTCAGCTGATAGCAGCTTGCCGATCGGGCGATCGTTCGACGCGCGGCGTTAGTCCGTCGACTGGTCGCCGGACTGGCAAGCAACGTCCATAAAATAAGTTTCTACGTAAATAAGTCTCGTAAGCGATAACTTTATTTTTTACTATTAACACATACCAAAATAAAAAATATGTGTTTATTAAAATGTATTCAAGTTTATCATGTCAAAATTTGCGTAATGGAAAAAAACTTTTCCTGTATACACGAATTTTACAAGTATACAGACGGTCGAGCCATCAGCAGTCACTGGCAGGCTGTAATACAAACACACACGCACGCATGCTTAAACGAATCATCAGGAGCAGACATACATTTTCGCTGCGCGATAGAGATATCCACCCGTTTTACGAACTTTCAATCAGGTCACGTGTCCGAGTTTAACATTTTTTAGTCAGCCCAAAAAAGTGCCCAAAGCCACTAAAGGAGTTTTAACTTAAAAAAAAAAAATTTAGACTTAATTTTGTAGATTGTATCAAACGCCGTCATTTTGTCAGTTCTTCAAAAGTAGGTTTATTACAGGCCTTAGCGAAACTACATCCCGAAGATACCTCATTGCGATACTTCGCGGTCGCGGTTTACCCCAATATCTGCAAGCTGTGCTGCTAGAGAGTTTGTTGCGCCACTTCTTCCCAGCGAAAGCACTAGGACGTGTTGAAGGGCGGGCGTTTTTGGGGGGTACTAAATAATAATAGCCGCACAGGTCGATCGATCAGGTAAGCTACGCTTGCCGCGGTTGGTTTGTGGATGGGTGTCCATCTTTACATAACGAGACCCCTCCGCGCCTCGGAAAGCACGTTAAGCCGTCGGTCCCGGCTGTCATTCGTAGATCTTTGACAAACGTTCCGGGTCGTCAGAAGTCTGAAAGTCAGACCACCAGTCTTACCAAGGGGTATCGTATTACCCAGTAACTGGGTTGTTGAGGTTAGATAGGCAGTCGCTCCATGTAACATACTGGTATTCAGCTGAATCCGGTTAAACTGGAAGCCGACCCCAAGATAGTTGGGATAAGGTTAGGCAGATGATGATGGTCTTTTGTAATTTTGACGTTTATAAAGGTGTTCTCACCCTAATTTGAATAAATGACTTTTGATTTTGTCACGCACATTAGTATGTGCGTGACAAAATGTCACGATGTCTAGTGACATCGAGGCAAACCTCCAAGCAGCGCACGGTGTATCCTTCAGCATATGTATGTGCGCGTAGTCTATTTGCATACATTGGTTTTACATGGAGGTGACATCGAGGTAGCGAGCTAAACCGCAACCGTGAGGTATAGCAGGTATCTCCCTAATTTGAATAAATTACTTTTGATTTTGTCACGCACATACTAGACATCGAGGCAAACCTCCAAGCAGCCCACGACGTATCCTTCAGCATATGTATGTCCGCGTAGTCTATTTGCATACATTGGTTTTACATGGAGGTGACATCGAGGTAGCGAGCTAAACTGAACCGTGAGGTACATCAGGTATCTCGGCATGTGTATGAAACTGGACAGACAATCTCCAAGTGGAAGGCATGCCATAAAACATCGCATAGGCCAGCCAGTACCATAGGACTCGGAAATACTTTAGCTTTCTTTCTATAAAACGATTTTCGAATCAGTATTTACAGAGATTACTTCTTAGATATAAACAAACTATTACTGACAGATAATTCACAGCCAAATCCACTGGGGCTAGAATAGAATAGAAAACTTTTATTTCAGACAGGAGTCCATAAGGTTAGTAACAATTTTACTTAACTTCTAGTGTTAGTAGGTTACAGACACAGGTGTACAGACGTCACACATCACAGCACATCAAGCTAGCATAATCTGTTAAATAACTTTATTAGATTTTCAACTTTATCGGTAAAGCATTAAGGCTCAAGGTTGATTGAGAACATTTGACAGATTAGTGTAGCTTGACCTGCTGTCGTCCCTACATAAAATCAATACTTAGCGTGGAGCTTTCGAGAAATTTCATGTTTCTTCCGATGTTGCGGAGGCATACACCTCCGCAACATCGGAAGAAACATGAAATTTTGCGTAACAGTTTCTCTTATGGTTCCACAAAGTTAGAATAATAAATTAATTTTATTTAGTGCTGACTTCTTAAAATCTAATCGAAAATTCATCTCCTAAAGGAAAAAATATAAAATGGTAAATAGAGAATGGAAGTTCTTCAGCATTTTCGACGATAAAAAATCCCATTTGGCTTTTTTTTGTGGATGGGAAATCATCAAATGACCTCTCCCGCTCTGGGCAGAGCGGGAGGGCGTGTCAGAATTTACTGACTAAAACCCACCCATGTTGCTCCACTTGCCTATGCTCCAAGAGCCCCGGTATCTCTTTCGAACTACCCGCGGCTCTGGCAGGCTTCGGTCCTTATGGACCCCGACACGCTGTGCTAACATCTCTTTCAGGCGCGCGCGGAACACGACGCGCCGTCGACCCGGGCCCGGTCCTTACTGGGAATCCCATTAGGCTTACGGCTTGTTGCTTTAAAATATTAGTTGAGATTTACCTAACGATCCTTCCCCGCTGCACAGTGGGAGTGAACCTAGAGCAGTGTTCGCACCAGGCGGGAGTGCTTCGCTTGGCCGCAAGTGACGCGCGCACCAGTTCTAGGAACCCACCGCGGGGTTCCGGACCTTCGCGCACTGCGACCGGATACTGCAGAGCACAGGCTAGGACTACGGATTCGCGACCTTCCTGGATAGATAAGAAAAGTCAATACTGTTCAAAGATCATAGCTATCGATGCAAATTTATGAACAGACCATATGAACAAGAAAAAAATGGATGCATGTAACACAATGGACACAGCATAACGAACTGTGTGACATCTCCGCTGCGGGGTAACACGCTATAAGTAGCAATGAGTTTCATTTTGACAATTCAGTAATATTAATATATACGTTTATATATACATAAGTTTTGTTTAAAAAAATCATTGCGTTATACTCCGTGGAGTTTTAGTAGTCTTACAAAGACAGCCCCCTTCATCTATCCAATGACTACTAAACATTAGTAAACAAAAAAAAAAATAAAAAAGGTTTTTTTTTCATACAAAACATATTAAATGTTATTAATTTTTGAGCTAGGGTGAATGAACTCTGGTAAAGATGTAGCCACTCTATTCCGTGTGCCGTTAGAACGCAAGACTCAGACTGCGCTCGCGTATAGGGTGTTTCAAACTACGTCATAATAATGCATGATATTTTCATTTTTCCGCCATCACCGTTCAATCATCGGACGACCCGTCGCACGGCGAGGTAGAGTTACGTTGTAGACACCACTACGATCCGGACGAAGCGTTTCGCCTCGTCTTTTATAATGCGCACATCTAAGGATTGGAACAATTTGCCTGCGTCGGTCTTCCCGTCTGATTACAATTTAAGTGTCTTCAAGGCTAATGTGAATAGGCTCATAATAAACTTGTGCGCTTTACCATCAACGATTGCATCACTGCTTACCATCAGGCAGTATCGCAGTCAAAAACTAGTATAAGACATTAAAAAAAAATCAAAAGTCCTTTTTTTTAATTAATTTTTTTACTTATGTTTGGTAGTTGATTGATAAAGTGGGCTGTCTTTGTAAGACAACTAAAATTCTACGGTGTATACGTTGTTGAGCAAACACATTTTTTGAACATAAAAAGCAATAGATAAGCAATATCTTTCAAAATGATTCAGAGTGACATTAATGGTTTGTTACGCAATTAGTGCTGGTTGTTTGGAGCTCGTGGTTGTCTGCTAGAACTTACCTCTTTATTACACTTTAGGCACCGGTTAAGCTGGTGCCTGCCGATGGCGAACAGTTGTGATATCTCCGACTCCTCCCTGTCTGCTTGCTGGTTGTTCGGTAGCTCGTGGTTCTCTACCGGTACTGTGTCAGCGTCACCAGCACCTAACAATTTAGGTACCAATTTATATTAACAACCCGCATTGGGCCGCGTTTTACATTCTATAGTCTGTTCCAAAATCATCTGACGAAAGTGTAAACAAACCTTGTTCAGGTTAAATTCTCAAGAAATCACTCACTTAAGAGTGTTATTAATTAGTAGAACATTCATCTGTATTTAGGTTCCAACTTATAATCTCACTACTTTTGCCAACAATTAAAATTAGAAGAACATTGTAATTGAACCATCGTTGATGAAAAATTGAGGTAATAAAATTAAACTCAATTGTCCAACGAAACAGATAGGCAGTCGCTCCATGTAAAATACTGGTATCCAGCTGAATCCGGTAAGACTGGAAGCCGACCCCAGCATTGTTGGGATAAGGCTAGGCAGATGATGAATTTTCCAACGAAAAACATATTTAAGGTGATTTTCAAATTATAATTTCGGGTTTAAGCGTTCAAATAATCAAATCAAAATACTCAATTTGTAAATCGCACTACAGACATTCACAGGTACTTTCCGGTCTTTTGTTTACATTTTCATCAGATACTTTTGGAACGGGTCTAGTCTCTACAGCGTGTATCAGAAATGTGTGGTCATAAAGGGTGTGTTACAGATCACTAAACTAAACAACCTTATCCATGAAACCAACATCGGAATCGCGAAAAAAATATCAGCAGTCCCATCCATAGACTTGGGTCGAGTAGGTATTGAAGTTTTGTATGGGACAACCGAGCATTTTATCGCAATTAGGATGTCAGTTTATATTAGAAAGTTGTTCAGCACCCTAATTACGTAACACATTATTAATCGGAATCTGCATCATTTTGAAGCAAATTTCTAAACCATTGCTTCATAAGTTCGAAACATTTATCTGCACAATACATAAATAACGCAATGAATGTCCAATCGATATCAACTAGTATCAATCATTTGCCGAAAATGTGTTCGCCGATTAGGCTGCTGGTCTGGATCACACCTTTAAATTTTACCAAACCTTTCTAATACACACTGTATAAAACAGAAGGCCTACGTTCCAGCAGTGAGATTCTGTAACCATCTGACCGTGAAAACATACGTGAAGTGAGCGTGGAGTGAGCTGTCATTCCAACTAATGCTAGGGATTGACACTATTGACAGCTCACTCTAAGATCACTTCACCCAACTTTTCACGGTGAATTTTTACAGAATCGACTGGCAGCATTGTATCAAATCTAGAGTTCTAGACCGATTAAAAGAAAATGATTATAATATAAACTTAATAGTTCTCTGATATATAAATTCCCACCTACCTCCATAATCTGGCGGTCCAAATAGGATCGCTACTGGGATTTAATGAAGTCATTAGTATAATTATATGTTCATAGACAAATGAAAACGAAGTAATACGCGGGTAGGCAATGCGAGAAGAGAAGTGGGGGGGAGATTTCACTCGGACAGAAGCTAGTAACATAATATAAACTCACCATCTTCTCTCGCAGTCCACCCATCTTCCCTCAACTCCTCTTGGCACTCAAACTCAGTAGCTGGTCCCAGAAACTCCAACTCAGTATACTGATATTCCTCCGGATACTGTCCATTCATTACTTGTGGGGGGATCGGACGTACTTTAACGTTCAAATTTGGAATTCGAACAGCTTTAGGCGGACTGTTCACGAGTAGTGCCTTCTCTTTTTTACGCGTCTCGAGGATTTCGTAGTGAATCTGGTGTAGGATGAAACGGTTCCAACTCTGTGGGTGTAGGACTGAAATTCTTTCAATTGGTTTTTGACTTACTTTTGCATTTGTTGTGGTACACATGGCTACAGATCAAGTTTTAGCTGACCTCGCATCGGATAGGTTTTTCGTACAATTAGAATAAAAATAGCTAGATGTGAAGCCGTGTGTACTAACGAGTTTTAATTATTATATGCCATCAAAAAAAACTTATGCTAATCTATTTAGGTATACCTAGTCGAACTGCCTTATCGCCCTAAGCCCGCGTTTGCATAAAAAAGAGTAACCAATCCCCGGGGCGCATAGGCAGGTGAAGGAACATGGGCGGGTTTTAGTCAGTAAAAGTCTGACACGCCCTTCAGCTCCGCCCAGAGCAGGAGAGGTCATTTGATGATTTCCCACCACCACAAAAAAAAGCCCACGTTCGGATATACGCAAAAATATCGCGGCGGGATTTTATCGCGCACTAGAATTTCAACTCTCGGTGTTAAGTGGAGTATTGAGAATCTAACAGTCAAAATAACACACTGTTGGATTTTCAACTATCTGTGTTAAGCAGTAGGGACGTTGAAAATTCAGTACGTTGTAGGCTAAGGTAGAATATCACTTGTAAGTAATAAACGACAAGTGCTATTTGTCTACGTGACAGTTATAAATTGTAGCCGAAACTGATAAAGCAATTAGGAGGACAATTGTACGTAAATGGTTTGTCAATCACAATGGGATTGGCCTCAGTTTCATGATGAATGAGACAGAAATTCACAAATCATAGGGTTTTCATTCAAACCAAGATTTTAAAAGTAACTGCGGGAATCAAAGTTCTTTAGATTCCACAATTTGTTACGACAGCTAGAAGACAAGAAATACTCCAGGCCAAAAAAACATTCAAAATTGAACTCTATTTCAAACAACACAAGTTTTACCTGTATCAAAGCAACAAGATCGACTCTTGCGTCTGCGCCACGATCCGGTATTATCAGGCCTAATGCAGCCGCCTCGGGCACAGTACGGAACGCTCGCAGGAAGTTATTAGCCTGACACGGCAAGCCTCCTGATGTGTCTAACATTCTGAAAAGGAACCCTGAAATGTTGAAAGCGTTGTTATTAAAGTCTGTCTGTAAAAAACAGGTGGTCGCAATCTGGTACGCTTGGTCAAAATTCATTTGGTGAAATGTTTGGTCGAATCTCATTCGGTGAAGAATTAGTCCGAATTAATTTTGCAAAGATTACTGGCCAACATTCTTTTTGTTTTGATATTCTTAGATTAATTTGGTCGACGTTTATTTCGTAAAAAATTAACTACAGCGAAATGAGACTCCACCAGTCAAAAAGCTAACCATAAAGTACACTTTTAATTATAGTAATAC
>VKGM01004663.1:22732-34343 GCA_007844875.1 Busseola fusca | reverse complement strand
CCGTGGAGCTTATCAAAGAGTGAATAGGCTCATAATAAACTAGTGCGCTTCACCATCAACGATTGCATCACTGCTTACCATCAGGCGGGATCGCGGTCAAGCACTAGTTTATAAAGATTAAAAAAAAAAAAAAAAAACTGGGGTCCCTGGGGCGCATAGGCAGGTGAAGGAACATAAGTGAGTTTTAGTCAGTAAAAGTCTGACACGCCCTTCCGCTCCGCCTAGAGCGGGATACGTCATTTGATGATTTCCCACCCACCAAAAAAAAAAAAGAGTTTTAAACCAGCAGTCTAATTGCGTAACACATTTTCGGCAAATGATTGAGACTAGGTGGTATTGTTTGGACCGCAATCTGCATTCATTGCGTTATTTACGTGTTGTGCAGACAAATTTTTCGAACTTATGAAGCAATGGTTTAGAAATTTGCTTCAAAATAATGCAGATTCTGATTAGTAGTGTGTTAGATTAGGGTGCGGTTCTAACTTTAGTTCACGTTTTGGAATAAGAGGGCTAGTGTTGAAAACGAGCTCCCAATAATAGTTTTTGTAACAAAAAAAAAAGCGGAAAATAAAACTTCATCTGGCCCGAGTTTTGAACCCGCCTCCTCTGGATCCAAGACCGTCACGCTTATCATTTGGAGTCCCTGGGACGCATAGGCAGGTGAAGGAACATGGGTAGGTTTTAGTCAGTAAAAGTCTGACACGCCCTTCCGCTCCGCCCAGAGCGGGAGACGTCATTTGATGATTTCCCAACCACCAAAAAAAAGTTTTAATCCAGCAGTCTAATTGCGTAACACATTTTTGGCAAATGATTGAGACTAGTTGGTATCGTTTGGACCGCAATCTGCATTCATTGCGTTATTGACGTGTTGTGCAGATAAATTTTTCGAACTTATGAAGCAATAGTTTAGAAATTTCCTTGAAAATGATGCAGATTCCGATTAATAGCGTATTACGCGATTAGGGTGCGGGTCTAATTTTAGTTCACGTTTTGGAATAAGAGGGCTAGTGTTGAAAACGAGCTCCCAATAATAGTTTTGGGACAAAAAAAAAGCGGAAAATAAAACGTCATCTGGCCTGAGTTTTGAACCCGCTTCCTCTGGATCCAAGACCGCCACGCTTACCATTGAGGCACCGTAACTTACGACACGATGGTGAAATTTACCTTTGTATTCTGTAACCTGTTTTCATTGCCTAAAAATATAGTTAAAACAACATTTTCTGAAAATGACACCTAGGTAGATTGATTTTTCGTCCCCGGAACCCTTTTCATACAAAATTTCATCGAAACCGTTGGAGCCGTTTCCGAGATCCAATGAATATATACAAATATATTTACAAGATCATTCGGCGGTACGCGCGCTCACCGTACGGTCGCATATTACCTACTTATTCAAGTTTGAAATTCTACACAGTATAAGTACTTCATTCCTATCTGAGAAGTACGAAATGGTGCAATGCAAAAAGTGTAAACTCTTTGTGTCTCTAACCAAAGATGACATAGTAAAATGTAAAGGTGTTTGTGAAGCAGTGTATCACAAAAAATGTATGCAAAACAAGCAATTCCTGCTAACGGCCACCTGCGATGACTGTAGGCAGCCGAAAAGTAGCCCTGTACAGGGGACACCAACAGCAAACCCAAAACCAGTGTTAAATATGGGTGAAGTTGCAGGCGAGAATGTACTGGAAGAAATAAACAAAAAGTTGGAGGTAATTTACAGTGTCGAGAAAAAAATTATTGACCTTACTGCTAACGTTGAATTCTACTCCGAACAATACCAAACATTAATCGAATTTAAAGAAGAAGCTCAAAAGAAAATTAAGTCTTTAGAACAAAAAAATGTATACCTAGAAAAGTGTAATAAGTCTCTGGAAGAAAGAGTACAGGAGTTGGAGACAAGAGAAAAAGAGAAGAATATAGAAATACATGGACTAGAAATGCATAATCAGGAAAATATTAAATCTGTGGTAGGAGACCTAGCTCAAAAGTTGAGTCTGAACCCAATTGATATTGAGGATGCTCAGAGGGTAGGGCAAGAAAAACCGGGCGACGCAAGACCCAAAATCGTACTGGTTACGCTACGCTCTAAGAGTGCCAAAGATAAATGGATGTCGGCAAAAAGGGACAATAAGATAACCAATAATAAGATATACGGCAATGGCAGTGATACGAGAATATTTATAAATGAAGACTTGCCGAAGTATAAGCGTCAACTTCTATGGATAGTGCGCAACAAATTAAAACCAAAAGGTTATCAATACATCTGGGTCCAAAAGTGCAATATTCTTGTTAAAAAGAACAATGAAGAAAATAAGATCTACAACATAAGATCGGAGGAAGATTTGAACAAACTCGATGAAAGTACCCACACAAGAAAATAAATACTCGCAGATAGCGGGGCGAGTACACACTAGGTGATTTCTTTAAATTATCATTCGATCATAATTTTGATATTGTTTCTACCGATGTTGTATTCAAAAGATACTATGACATGTCATCACTAAGTAGTGACATGGTTTTGAATAAAGGGTGCTGTTACATTTTCCATTTGAATATTAGATCAATTCGGAAACACTTCAATGAGCTGCTAGTCTTACTGGAAGAAAGTAAATTTGGAATAGATATTATAATACTAAGTGAAATAAATATCAGAAAGGAAGAAATGTCTTTCTATCAAATAATGGGTTATAATATGCATATACATTCAAGAGAAACTACTAAAGGTGGAGGAATATTGATATACGCAAAGGACAAACTTAATTTTGATGCCCATGTAGTGAGCACAGATGCCTCCGAAGTGGTGCATGGCCAGCTTACAACAGAGAATAAGATAACGCATATTATTGCTGTCTATAGACCACCTAAAAAAAATAAGTTACTATTTATAAAACAAATGGAAACTATCATAAAGTGTATCTCTAAGTCTGACAGCTTAATTGTGATTGGTGACACAAATATAAACCTTCTGAACAATATAACGAGTCCAACTACAACGAAGTATAAAAACACCATGTGTGCATGCGGCCTGCAGTGCGTAATACCAAGTACGGAGATAACACGCGAGGCAATCGTGGACGGAAGGCATCAGGCGTCCTGTTTGGATCATGTGTGGGTGCGAGCGGGACGTAATGAGTGCGGTTCGACGTCGTACGTACTTGAGACACTCATCTCCGATCATCATGCCGTCGGTTTAGCGTTTTCTATGAGTGCAAATGACAATGATATAAAAACAAACAGTGAAAATAAAACGCGTGAAGTTATTAGTGACAAGCTTGTAAAAAAAAAGCTAGATGAATGTGATTGGTCGCAACTACTCGAGATATCTTGCCCGTTAGTGTTGTTTCGTAAAATGTGTTCAATGTTTGATCAAATCTATAAGGACAGTACGGTAACAGTAAAAATATGTAATAAAAGATTGACACAGCCGTGGGTAGATAAATACTTATATACAATGCTATGTCGCAGGGACTATTTATTTAGAATATGGAAGGCATCACCAAAAAATATGAACAAGCGGCTAGAATACACAAAATTTAGAAATAAGGTTAATAAACTCGTTAATGAGGCTAAAAATAGATATAAGCAAGCAGAATTAAAAAAATGTAATGGGGACTTTAGGAAAATATGGTCAAACATCAATGTATGGTTAGGTCAAAACAAAGTTAGTCTGGATAATGTGATTTTAAGACATCTAGGAAAATCAGAAAGCATCTCCAATATTTGTACAAACTTTGCGAAGACCTTCACGGATGAAATTGTATGTATTAAACATAAATGTGATATTAAATTTTTAGATAGAAAAACATATGTTAAACCCGTCGAGGTGAGCTTTAGGTATATTGCTGTAAGTTCGTCAGATATCGAAAAAACTATAAACATGTTATCGTGTGAGAAAGCACCCGGTTTAGATGGAGTGCGTGTAAAAGATATTAAATACCTTCGGAAACAATTAAGTCCTGTCTTAGCTAAGTTCATGAATATGTGTTTGACAGAGGGTATTTATCCTGATGAGTTGAAGAACGCAATTATACGCCCTATTTATAAGTCCGGAAGTCACTTGGAATACGTAAATTATAGACCTATAGCCATACTGTCTGTCTTTGACAAGATATTGGAAAAAAATATTGTTAGTCAAATTAGTAGTTTTTTAGAAAGTCATAATGTTTTGTCTGACACCCAGTATGGGTTTCGGAAGGGGCGTAGTACTGTCTCTGCCCTAACGGCGTATTCGGACTATGTTAATGAGTGTCTAGACTCAGGTAAACAATTAATATCACTTTTTATTGATTATAAAAAGGCATTCGACACACTGGATCACGACACCCTGCTACAAGCTATGGATGAATGCGGAATACGTGGTCCTACTAATAAGTGGTTTAAAAACTACCTCACAAATAGAAAAATACGCACTATCATTGCTGGCGTGACTGGTGAGGAGGCGAGTGTGAACCTCGGAGTGCCGACCGGGTCAGTATATGGCCCAGTAGGGTATATTATGCACGTGAACAGTGTGTCGAATGTCGTAAAAAACTGTAGGGTGTTTATGTATGCAGACGACATGTGTGTAGTATATGCTTCTAAGAATATATCCGAGGTACAACAGTACATACAAGAGGACTTCGAAAGTATTACCAAGTGGGCACATGATAACGGAATTATATTAAATATTTCAAAAACAAAATGCATACACATTCACTCGCCGTATAACTTGCAAGCTAAAGCTGTATCGAGAGATAAACTCCAAGTAGTGGGACATACATACGAATGTCTGCATAGTGATAAGGTTAATTGCGATTGTATTGAGTTAGAATATGTTAGCACATTTAAATATTTGGGCCTCAGTATAGATATACATTTTAATTGGAAGACGCATGTTTCTAACGTTTGTAATAGGATGAGATCTGTATTAGGAAAGTTCTATCAGTTGAGCGGTGTAGTAAACAAACACACGTTATTGATTGTATACCATGCGCTCGCTGACTCACTTATGAGCTACGGACTTAGTGTGTATGGGCGAACATTTAAAACATACTTAGAAGGTATTAGAAAATTACAAATTAGATTGTTAAAGTACCTAGTTAGCAAACAAGTTAAAAAACAATGTAACGAAGACTATGATAAATTATTTTCCATTTGTAAAATTATGCCAATAGATTTAAAATTAGAGTATCTGATAGGCTTGGAACACTATTATAATGATGTGTATAAAGTAACTGTTCAAAATAAATATAACACGAGGAGTGTGAAAGATAAAATACTAGTTCAGCCGAAAAAAAACAATTATTATGGAGAAAGAATGTCTAAATACTTAGTGCCAAAAGTTTTTAACAAAATAGAATTGTTAAGAAAAACCAGTAATTTAAGTAAAGGTATTATAAGGTCACAACTAAGGAGTTTGCTTCTTGACAAGGTTACTTAAGTTTTGTTTTGTGTTTTTTTTTTTAATTTTATAAGAAAAGAGCGCATCTTCGCCAACAAACGTAAAGTTTGGCGAGTAAATATTGTTTAAAACACAAGCTGTATTTGAGAAAAAAAAAAAATAAAAAAAAAAGAACTCCTTGCAGCTGGCTGTGGCTGCTTCCGTCGCCAATGGTTATGTTACTCAAAGCTTATTACCAGTCCTTTTACTTAAGCCATATACGCAGCGAGCCTACAGAGCCCTGCGCAATCAGTACAATAATGCTTTCAGAATATTGTTCGATCTGCCGTGGCGGTGCAGCGCATCCGGGATGTTTGCTGATTCGCGCACTGATGGTTTTCAGGCCTTCATGCGCAAAAAAGCAGCTTCCTTGCTGGCCCGTATGCAGAGTACCTACCAACAGTAGCATTCAGAACGCAATAGCTGTACGCTTTGACTGTCCCCTGCGAAATAGTTGGATCATGTCTTGGGAGGAGCGGAGTGCCAAATGATTGTAAAAGCGTCTAAGGGTTAAGCTTAAGGTTTCTGTTATGGGTTTAGGTTCCATAACCTAAACCCATAACAGAAACCTTAACCTTAAATAAAGTGATCTCGAGTGGCATAGATCCATATCTATGCCACTCGAGATCACTTTATTATTATTTTTGAGACATCTCGAGACGTGGGTGTCGGACCTTTAGAAGGCGTACGAGGGACCAAAGTCAACTCGTAGGGGCCCCTTAAACAATTTTAAATGATGAGGAGGCACCAACCGACGATTATCCCTGTATGCTCAAAAATGCTCAAAATCCCATTTTTTACAGAACATGGAAATAAAACATATTGGGTTTGGGTTTCATGATGGATTGGTTAACTTGAACTATGGAAGAACTATGCTTCTTGCTTAACCAATGTTATACATAAATATACACAGGTAAATTGACAGGGGGTGACTTGCACACTCAATATTGGGCCCCCGAAAACGGTCGCTAGCACATAGTGCCGTAGCGACAAGGAGGCAACATGTATTGAGGTGCTTGAGGAGCGGAGAGGTATTCCACAGCTTTCAGGACAATCCCGGAAGTACGGCCAAGATCCCTACCAGCATCTTTTTGGAATACTTCTTTCCCCGAGCATGTTTGCTCTTGCGAATCTCCACCCCAGACGGCCAATAAAGGTAAGCCAGAGGTGAGGCACAAGACTTCTCCCGGCAGATAGGGTCCGTGGGGTCGCTACTGCCCAACAGCTCGCCACATGCTGCCCTGCGGGCTTATTATTATTTGCTTTATTACATTGTATATATATTTTTTAAATTATATTTTTAAATATTACCTGGTATATAAAAAACAATGCGAGCAATTACTATTATTAAGGTGAATACGCGGAAAAGCATGACCGAGAGCCCACCCTAACCCTATAAATATCGTTTAATTTTGGATAAACTGTTACCAGACAGGCAGCAGGACTGTTGCAATGCAGTCCACATAGGTGGACTACATTGCCCGCACATCGTATATCTGATCTAATTTCGGTCAAATGTTTGCACATAAACCTACCTAATGGCGATGGGACGAAATTAGTACCTACATTACATTTACAAACATAAGTAACATTTTAAAATTGAGTAAACAGATGTAGCCGTATGTTTAAAGTGTACCTACGAATAGTGTGTAATGTGCATGTCGATATAGTGTTGTACTCACGACAGCCGTGGTGACTTTGACAGAAGGTCGCGCGGACGCGTACAGCAAGAACACGAGGTTCACAGCGATACCAATGACAATTCCGAGCTCCAGCCGTAGCACCAGACACGTCACGAATGTCACCACCGCCGGGATCAAGTCCAACTCTGCGAAAACAAATCATATATTATATATTCATGGTATTCAGGGACTATCTTACAGGACGGCCTCATAAACAGGAGTATTATAGTATATGTTATCGTATGGCCTTAATAGGTAAAACGGGCTGATGTCCGTAACTCCACGACAATGCGCGTATTTTGCGTACGGATCGTATGGCCTTCAGACAATAGCTAAGGTAAGTAGGTACCATCTTTATTAAACATTACAGGACAAAAAGGCCTTCATCGCTTTTATGCTCATACATACACAGGCTCCACTTTCTCTACCCTATACCTACTACTGGAATTTCGAAAAATTCTTCCTGGCTCCTTGTATGCCACAGCCAGATGGCTGCATTTGCGGTTCCCTTTATGATTACACCTTAGCCGCCTTTGGGGGTTTGGGCTGGGCCTTGATATGTTAGTCAGTCAGTGAATTTTTCTTTTTATTTGTAGGTATTGAAATTTCCAAAAACAGCAGGCATTTGTGTTAAATAACACAGGAACCAGACTAAGGATTCGTTTTGTTAGGTACTAACTTTTAGTCCTCCAGATAGGCTTGAACACATGCAGCTCCATCATGAAGACCACGGCGGCGATGATGACGGCCGCCAGCGATGCCTTCGGGATGTAGTAGAAGTATGGCGTGAAGTACTGGAACAGGAACAACTAGTTAACTGACACAGTTCACATGTCTTGAACATTGGACACCATCCGGCCGGCAGACCAGATGTGTTCATTACCAATAGCAATACCGATGCCTTAAAGAGATTTCTGCGCAGCCCCTAACCAGTAGAGGGGCGAAAATTATAGCTTTTAGACCTGTGCATTGTTTATTAATTCACCTAATAGGTGATACTTAGTCAATTTGGGTAGAAAAAAGATTATGCAAAAACGAGTCGAACATTTTTGGAACTCTTCTCAAAAAATTATGCAAATTTTGCTTTTAAATATTCTTACAGATATAGGAGTGACTTTATAGACTAAGTAAAAAATTTTGGAAATTCAAATTCAATTTTTTTTATTTGTCCGAATAATTCGCATATACAAATAGGTAGTCTAAATAAAAAAAATGGTCTCTTCATATTCTGCCACGTGGGATGCAACAGGTGTAAGTCACGTGGCGACGCCACTGGCGTGGTTCACTTTGCCTTGCGACAGTGTATGCAGTGTTGTTATGTATCACCTGTAAGGACAGCAGCACCAGCGCGCCGGTGTACAGGCCGCCGGCGGTGGTGGCGACGCCACTGGCGTGGTTCACGGCGCCTCGCGATAGGGCGCCGGACACGGGCATGGAGTGGACGAACGCCGACGCCATGTTGCACACGCCCAGCGCCACCATCTCCTGGGTCGCGTCCACGTACTTGCCCTCCGCTAGACACAAAGTTATTAACTTCATTTAGAATTTGATTTTATAACTTCAAACTTGTCGCTCTAGTAAGAAATCTAGTTAATTCTAATGAAAGTTTGGAAATGTTCGTTTGTAGAATAGAATACTCTTTATTACGTAGGTACACCATGTTTGTTTAAATAAGATTTAAAGCCATTTCGATTCAAATGAGGAATATGTATTAACACAAAAGCGATCAACATCTGCAGTGGACTGTTTGGGAGGACCTTCTTTGGTATAACGTATCTAACTGTAAATTTATATATTTTGGTAGCTACTACCTACGTATTCATGAAGCATCAAGGACGTCTAATGATCGAAACTTCTTTCCTTTGGAAACATAACAAATGTCATACTCACAGAACACTTTGGCGAGAGCGATGTTCTCGAGTATGGACAGCAGTGGTACCACGAAGATCGCCGACCCCAGGGTGGAAGCCATTTCCGAGAACGTGTAGGTATGGTTGCCGACAGTGGCCGAGAACGGCGGCGCCGACAGCTCCGGCAGACCAGGCTTCACCTCGCCTGTACATAGAGTGATGAGTGATAGTAGCGTGAGAACTTGCCGGAGTGCAGTAGAACAGGAAGTAAAATTCGGCGGTTGAAAACATAAAAACCGGCCAAGAGCGTGTCGGGCCACGCTCAGTGTAGGTTTCCGTAGTTTCCTGTCCGTCACAATAAGTGTCCCCACTTAAGAGTTAAATAAGAGTGAAAAATACATACCACCAATGACATCGAGAGGTCAACCGAACAATTCGACAATTTAATAGCTCATACCCGCCCGGATTCAGGAAAAATTTTAACAGCGCGAAGCCAAAGTACCATGCCATCTTTCGGGGAATTGGGTTACTAATTTATACAAACTAGACGGTGAACCGATTATAATATATTTTTTTTTATTTGAAAGAAGATACGATTAGGATAGTAAAATATGTAAGCTAAGATAAAAAAATGCTTGAATATACGGTTAAATTACAAACTTAGTTCAGAAATTATTTTGTATAACTTTTCAAAACTCTTCAAGTTCAAAATAATTGCCCTAGAAAGTCTTTACAAAGTTCTACTTTTCATATTTGTTTTTACTTGTGGAGCGATTATTTCCGAAAATAGGTATTAATATTATCAAAAAAATATTTTAGTAAACCCCTATTCATTTTTAAATACCTATCCAACAATATATCACACGTTAGGGTTGAAATAAAAAAAAATCACTCCCCACTTTACGTGTGAATCCTCACACGTAAAGTGGGAACATTACACTTTTTATTTTACCACTTTGTCAGCGTGATTGATATACATATCGGTACCAAATTTCAGCTTTCTTTTGCTAACGGTCACTGAGATTATCCGCGGACGGACAGACAGACACACTTGGCGTAACTTATAGTTTCGCCAAGTCTGTCTGTCTGTCCTTTCCCTTCCAAGTTGACTACAGAACCCTAAAAAATTGCGCTCGATAGGATTATACATTGCGAAAAACGAACTGTCATAGAAAGAAAAGAAAGAAAGAAAAATGCGTTCATTGGCATTACCTACAACTACATAAATACACCTTAAAACTATACAAACAACACACGGCAGTTAAAGTTTTTGTATGATTATTTGTAGTTTGTGGCGAAGCGAATTTTAAAAACCCTCTCTTCATTAATGATTCCTTATGTATTTCTAGCTTTTACATTTCGCGGTTTAGGTTATGCGTTGTCTGTCAGCGAATTTAAGATTATTATAAAGTAAATTAACTTTCTGAAAACAAAACTAAAATTGTAGAGCTACAGTTTTAGTTTTACTACATCTGTAGGTACCTATCGTTTATCTAACCAAATGGTCTGCTAACCAGCACAAACCCGGTTGACAGTAATACCTAAGCACACCGTGGACACTAACCATCATCCTCTCGCTAAGTGTAGGTACCTACCTGTATACCTAGGTGTATACCTTTATTTACGTGTACTGTATCAATCTTCTTGATATAGTTCTATGCTCATTTGATGTTATACAGCTAGCTGGGCCCCCGGTTTCACCCACATTCGATCCCGTGAGAAGATCGGTATAAATATTATGCTATGGTTAATCCTGGTTATGAACTATCTGTGTGCCAAATTTCATCTACCTAAATCCGTTTTGTGGTTTTTGTGTGAAAGTGTAACAAACGTTCGTCCATATAGAGGAAGGAAGGAAGGAAGGAAGGAAGTAGTCGGCGTTAGTAGTCGCTCCATGTAAAATATTGGTATTCAGCTGAATCCGGTTAGACTGGAAGCCGGCCCCAACATAGTTTGGAAAAAGGCTAGGCAGATGATGATAAATATTAGTAGGAAGTAGGATTTCAGAGATATATTAGACTATTTCACGATGGCGATTGACTTTGTAACTGTCAATTTGGATCGCGACCATTTATTTCGATCAATCAATCAAGGTCGACCACTCAATCAATTCAGCCCATTCTGAGCAGAATAGTTGTCACAGAATGTCAAGGATGTGGTCACCTGTGAGCACGAAGGGCGCCTTCCTCAGCGTGTCGAAGTAGTAGGCGAGCGCCGCACACAGCAGCACCACGAGGATGTTGCGCGTGGTGGACACGAACCACAGCGCCGCCGCCGCGCCGCGCCGCGCGCGCGACCCCCCGGGGGGCGCGCCCGGCCCGGGGTCGGCCTTGGGGTTCACCTTTATGTCTTTTACTTTCTGGAAGAAACACAACTCATCGTTAGCCATTTTCCATTGTAGAATTTCATTGGTATACGAAGATAGATTGATATCGTATTTAATATACAATAGGCTGCACGTCATGACGTCATGACGTCAGCTGTAACAAGCAGCTATGAACTGGCTTCTTAGAAATTTCATTGAATGTCCGTACTCGGTATTAGTTCAGGTCAAAGTCGAAGTGTAACCTACTGACATAATATGTAAAAATCTCACCGTTAAATTTCAGTTAGGTGAAGTGAGCTTAGAGTGAGCTATGAATAGTGTCAATCCCTAGTGT
>VKGM01004659.1:0-10839 GCA_007844875.1 Busseola fusca | reverse complement strand
CTTCAAGGCTGGAGTGCATAGGCTCATAATAAACTAGTGCGCTTTACCATCAACGATTGCATCACAGCTTACCATCAGGCGGGAGCGCAGTCAAGCACTAGTTTATAACATTAAAAGATTTCTTTTTTAAATAAAGTACTTAATTATTCAGTTTAAACGCTTCAAAAAATGACACGCTTAAATAAAATTATAAAATATTATACCGGTGAAACAAAACATTTTATGCAAATCGTGTTTAGTCAAACGTAAGGTGGGACGCCCTCAGGCTAGGTGGAGCGACGATCTTCGCAGGATGCCTGGTAGCGGCTGGATGAGAGTTGCCGAAAATCGAGTTGAATAGCGTGCAATGGGAGAGGCCCATGTCCAGCAGTGGACTGCTATAGGCTGATGATGATGATGATGATGATGTGTTTAGTCACACAATTTTCCATAAAATGTATATCGCCTTTACATATCATTCCTATAAGATTCCAGTTACCTTTTTGTGCTCACTAATAGATCATTGAGGTAAGTAGGTACTTTCTTAGATCAAATGATTTAATTTAATATTCAAATTGGTAACGAGCGGTACTTCTTTACTCTGAGCTTAAGGAATAGAGCTTCAACAAAATCACGTTGACGACAACGTCTCCATAAATGGTCAACAAAATAAACGTTTCACTTTGTAACACTTTGTCACCCGACGTTCATCTAATGAGAAACTTCATAAGCTGCATATTAATTCGAAAATTAAGCTTAACATCGAGCATTACACGAACAAATTGCGTCGACCTTTGCGCCGCCAATAAAAACACATTAACTCCCTCAGTTGAATTAATGATTTAACCGCACAAAAGGAATGTCCCCTGTGAAGCCACGAAAACGTACGCTTATCTAAACTGGCCGGCGTTGTATGCGCTCTCTAATTGGCTAATTGGCATACTAGTGAAGATAGATCAACAATTGCAATCTCTTCCTAGTTCGGTTAGATAATGCATCCGCCTCTGTCGCCCTGATGAAATGCTAAGCGATCGATATCGCGGCCATTGAAATACGCTTCACGAAAGGTAATTGTAATATATTACAGTGGTAATTTAATACATGTTTTGTAAACGTTGTACTAAGGTCATTACTATGGGCGATTAGAATTTGTTGGCGCAAAAACAACGCCGCGTGTGGCCAGACGTGAGATTCTATTTACTGATAACAGTTCTTATGAGGTTCGCTTGATATGACGTGTGGTGTGGTTGATTTGAACGTACAACTTATCGCATGTAGTGTTAGCCCCCTTCTTAATTGACCGGTTGTGAACATTGAGCAATTTAGGTACTTCAATTTAATGTTATGTTTAGACGTGGAAATAAAAACATCGTATTCAAATTTATTATCACCACTCAAGAGGCAGGAAGTTTAATTGGGTTGCTTCGAATATTAAATTCGTTTCGTTTTATTGCTGAAACTATTTTATTTTAGCTACAGCTAAGATTAAAAAAAAATGTCATACCTATTCCTGGATCACACGTGAACTATGTCCACAAAAATATTCTGTTTTATCAATTTTCCTTTTTTTATCGAACGAATCGAAAGTCTACACCCCAACCGAAGCCCAAATGCTATGGCTTCTTGAATAATTCCTTTACACATCTTCGTATCGCCAAAGCCCACCCCTAACTGCGAATACATTTTTAAAGCTGTGCGCACATAAAAGAGAATACAGGAGTGTTATTCGAAAGTGCGGAAATGCGTCCCATACATCAAGCGAGGAAAATAGAAAAACAGAGGCGAGATAAAATGTGAGTACATTGCCGTGAAATGTTGCTACAATTCCGAAAGAGACAAATAGCCCTTTGTCAACGACAGCATATTTTATATGCACTTGTTCGGGGCATGGAGCTAGAGAAGTAAGCCTATTCTCGTACGTGTTGGTTTCGGAACCAACTGTTTGCATTTCGAAGCCACGACCACTGTTTGATAATGAATGCTGTAGCTGCGGTCGAGCTTAGTTCCATTTCAGCCTAAAACAACAGGTTTGCTGAACAGGATTAGACGTGAGGACTGAAAATTGTTTGCGCCATTCTGTGTGACTATGACGGCTTTGTAAGGGTATTTGGAATGTCCAGTTATTCATACAAGGACTAAATTGAATCCGTAATTGATAGAGCTAATGTTGAATAAGTTATATCCCAGTGAGTATAGGTACCTAACGCAAAATCGACATGACTTTATACAAGGTGGAGACGACAATACGATAGTAAATTAAACTGCGTATATCTGATGATATCTTCAGTCTGTTGTGAAAATTCAATCATATATCGTTAAAACAAACACTTTTTTATTTTGATGCTAGAGTTTTTTTATTGTAATATTATAGGTATAATGAATATATACTTTATATTGTAGTATAACGAAAAAACGACGTGAAATTCTATGATAAATAACGAAAAACTAACACAAAACAAAACCACATGACACTTCTCTGTAGAAAGACTGTATGATAGTCATACTGATAATTTTGTACTTACTAGTTTCCCACCTTTTTTTTTTTTTGGTGGGGTGGGAAATCATCAAATGACCTCTCCCGCTCTGGGCGGAGCGGAAGGGCGTGTCAGACTTTTACTGACTAAAACCCACCCCTGTTCCTTCACCTGCCTATGCGCCCCAGGGACCCCGGTTACTCTGTTGGTCAAACGCTCCACAGCCCTGGGGCAGGCATCGGTCCTTATGGACCCCACGCCATGCTGACTGCATCTCTTTGAGGCGCGCGCGGAACACGACGCGCCGTCGACCCGGGCCTGGTCCTTACCGGGCGGCGAGCTACCCATTGCTCGCCGCCCGCAGGCCCGCGCCTACGGTGGCCGGGAGTTTGGTGCCATCTCCCGACGACCAGGGCGTCTCCTGCGGCGGCTAGGGGCGTGAGGACGCTGCAACTGCCTCTTCCTCACGCGCTCCGCCTCCTCCTTTGCGAGCATTACTGCCTCGCAGAAGGAGGCGACGGCCTGCCATGCACTCTCGCTCCGGACCATAGCCTGGACCAGGGCCGGACGCGAGAGATCGCCGCCGCCTATCGCCGCCACGAGGACACGGCGGTGCTCCACCCAAGCGGGGCAGACCTCCACCGTATGCTCCACCGTGTCCTCAGGGCAACTTGTGGGTCAATCCGTAAATCTCGCATATAATGTTAACTCCAATAGTTCCTGTTTAGATAATAGTATCCTAAAGTTGTGTAATGTAGGTGCGGTGTTATTAGGAACGAAAAAACTTATCGTTTTTTGTAACTGAGGGAAAATAATATGGTATCGTACCTATTTTGTGTTTTTCAGAAGGAGAACGAGGTTTTTCGCTTTGTTCAGTTCCGCTACTGCTGTTACTTTTGAATTAAAAAGGAATGGTCCCTTTTTTGGCTACGTTTACTGTCTCCCTTTTAGGCGAAATGCTCGATTTGCCACTCGCCAGGTGTTTCCTGAGCTCGACTTTATTTAAATATTGTTGGCTATAATACTCGCAATCTAAAATATAATTTAAGGTTTTACAAATATCAGACAGGCTATGGTGTACGTAATTTGTGAAATGACAATTTTTCTAATGTTTACAAATATTATTGATGCGATAATTTAATTGGTCGACATCAAGGTGAACATTTTTAGAAACGTTTAATATAATAAAGCTATTTTTATAAAATGTCTTTAGTAAAATTTTTAGTTGAGATAATACATGTCCCATGTTATAGTCATTTTCACCTAAAGATAATACAATTTTGTCACCTGGTCGTAGGTGAATATTGGTACAGCTCTTTATTATTGTGTCACTACATGCATTTGGCATCGTATGGGCGAGAACTCCATATTTCTCGTATTGAGTACTCTTTCTGGAATGTAAAAGAGCAGCAGCCAGACCAACGCATTGTTGCGCACCGAAAATTCTAATTACCCTTCTAAATTCGTGCTTTTTTAGGTCTGTGGCAATGGCGTTTGGCGCACAGGATTTACTTGAAACAATCTGTTCGGGCGTTGGTGTGGTCCTCAGAGATTGCTTATGAATACAGAAATACATTCTGTATTTGCGTAGTTAAGGTTTTAATCTCCAATTCTGCATTCTGAAGCTCATTTCTGCCTTTTGTAATGCTGTGATTTTTTGTTGCAGATGTAAATATGCAATGTTTGTGCCGCATTCAGCATATAACGTAGGTCTCGGCGAGGACGAGGCAGACACAAATTGACTTAAACGAGACTGCCTTTTCTTTTTGTCATTATCTATGGGGCTGTTGTCTACAATAGTAGAAGAATGACATACCTAACGATTTTAATATTTTGATTTCTTTAGTCAGCTTGTTCACTTGTTTACTCAAATCATTGTTTTCTAATATTGTGTTCTCCAACTCATTCTCCGTACTTTCTAGTTGTATAGTGAGCTGAGCAATTGTATCTTGCATTTCGGATATCGATAACATATTAGTCGTTGTACCGTCTACACTTTTTGAGAGTTTGTTCGGTGTGGTGTCCATTTCGTAAGATGTATCATAATCGGTCAATACATGAGAATCCCGGTTTGAGGGTGACTGTTTTTTATTTGTATGAGTTTTTGGGGGTGACTGTGCGGTAGGATAAGTCGGTTTTTTTCTCATTGTTACATTGGATGTCTCTGTAACATTTGAAGTATTTTTTTTAATGCACTTCTTACAGCGCCATTTCTTTTTGGATTCTTGGTTCATTAATCGGTACGTATGTTCAGGGTAGCCGTCGCAGTCAGGTTCAAATCTGTTGGTACAAACAGCGCACAACGCAGTTTTATTTATGCAACAGACTTTTACATTTATGCATACTACTAGTACTGGCCTCTTGCGGCCGCTGTTTGCGCTATTCGTGTTCATTAATTAGGATGACATGATTGTTATCTTTCGTTACGTTTACGTGACGTACTTAAGATGCAACTCAGTTCTTTAACACACAATTAGATGTTAATATTGATTGACAGCAGTAAGTCATCTGGTGTATCGACACAGCAATTTTACATAGTACCACTACTTGACGATAGATGGCGCTGTTGTAAATTTTTGCAACTATATAATGAATGAGTGGCAGATTTGTTTAGAAACTTTTAAACTTAAGTTTGAGTTCACTAAGATATAGACCACTAAGAGGAAGCTAAACTGTGGCGAGAGATTAGTTCACAATACATTGCAATGTTACCAATACCGATATTTTTGCTGCTTCAACACCAAAGATGTTCACAAAGTTACAATTACTTCACTTCAGTCAAGGATAACTTTATTATGTTCTTAGTAGGCACATTACACACTTAAATATTTGATATGTTTATAAGTTCTCGCTTTATTACTATTTTTAACAATTATTTCCCGGTAGTTTTGTACGTTGCTGGCCATTAAATGTTTTCAAATTTCAACTTGAAAAGACGTTCTACAAGCTTACTTGTTAAATCCACGCACTGTCGTAAAGGAGATATTCTGGTTGTAATACGGACGCTGAGTCTCCAGGTTCTCCTGCCTGCAAGGACGCTGAAGAGTTGTTGTGCTGCTGAGCCCATCTAATCTGAATCTGAGCCAATCTTGCTGCTAATTGTGTCCATTCAGAGGCGCCTTCTCTTGGTTTCCGGCCGATGCACTAGGGTCTACATCACTGCTGCCGCCTGGACGCAGTCGGTGCCCATGAGCGGGCCTACATTCCGTGTAGCCACTACTGCGCCTGGACTCATCCCCTAGCTGTGGGCAGGCCTACGTCAGCGGGTCTACATAGCCACCTGCAACCCTGTTCTGAACCGTGCCTGTCACCGCTACCTGCTTCCTGTCCCAGCTTGCTGGACTATTGTTCCTGTGAGCAGGCCTACGTCGGCGGGCCTACGTAGCCGCCTGCCATCCTGTTTCACACCATGCCTGTCGTCCTGGATCAACAGTCGAAGTCCTCCTGGATCCAACTGTTCTCCTATCACCCATTCACTCACCCCTAAACTTACAACCACATCCCATCAGTCATCTCTTTTTTTTATTTATTTGTAAATATAATCTTAAATTGATTCCTCATTTTTTTTTCCTTCCATTTCCTAGTTTAGTTTGTAGTTTATTTGTCGTTACACGACAAATTACAAAAAGGCTGGTCTGAAGAAGTTGTTTTGTCAAGTGACACTGCAGACAGTACTACCCGTTCTGTTTTACTCTCCACAGCTCTAGTGACTTTATAACTGAAACACCATACCACCACCACCATGCGATACGTTTAGGCAATCCCAGTTTATAAAATATCATAAGCTAGACGTAACGCTAACTCCACAATATCAGGTATAAATAATAGCACAGTTTTGTAGATTTGCAATTCAGGCTCGAAATGGTGGCTATATAGGGAAACTATTACCTGTATCATATAGACGGAAATTACTAGGATATTGCCGTCCTCAGGTGTAGATCTTAGCAACATCAACATTCCAACAGACATTCAATTAGCTGATCCATCTTTCCATATTCCATCTGTAATCGACATTCTTGTTGGCTCGGAAGTATTTTGGAATATCTTATTTTGCTCATCTATAAGTATAGGTAGAAATTAACCCAAATTTCACACAACAAGACGCGGATGGATACTTTCAGGACCAGTCCCATTGTGCATTATCTAATAATCAGCCACACTACAGCAACGTGTCTATGGAAGAATTGAATAATAATGTCAACTGATTTTGGATGACAGGGTTTGATTCTGTACCATCCAAGTATGCTTTGTCACAGGAGGAACGTGCGTGCGAAGAAAGTAATACCACTCGTAATGTCACGGTTGTTTTGTTGTGACCATTCACCTACATCAGAGGGTCTATTTGCTGCTGCCGCCTGGCATGCCTGTGAGCGACTGTCCAGCCGTGACTGCCGCCTCAAGCCCAAGATCCAGCAACCATCCAGACTCCTTCAAGCCCAAGATCCAGCTGTCCCCGATCATCTGTATCACCCCATTTTCACCCACACTTACTCTCAGACTACTATTACCACACCAACTACCTCACTCTTCATTTCTCCATTACCTCTCTCCTTTTTTATAATTTTTATTTTTTTTTGTTAAAATATACCTTTAATTGATTCCCTACTTTCTTCTCCTTTAATTTCCTAGCCTAGACCTTAACTTGTCTGTCTAATACGAAAATTTTCAGGAAAGATCCTAAGTAAGAGTTATAGACATACAGTCTTAACACTGTGACCTACGACACAGCTTCCGCTCCATACTTAGCAACAAAGTGCTTAGTCAGCTTGGCTAATGCCGCTACCAGCACAGCGTGACTTCTACGTTGACTATTATCTGTCGGGAGGAAATTCAGTTTCTGAAGTAGTAGAATTATAAAATATAAATACAGTGAAACCTGGTGTTATGTGGGTACCTATTGATTGCGATGTGCAATAATAGTAGGGTAGGTTAGTAACTTAGTTTTAAGAGAACGACTGCTGCGCCAGTCCAATATATGAGCTTGTACGTATCGGTTGATCATTTATTCATCCACCTCCCCCGCAGTTATAACAGTTGGCGACGAGATCAAAGTACGTAAAAACGCGTAAAATGGCAAAAATAACCGCTACAGTTTCGGTCGGCACGTTAACAGTATTCAGCCACGAACATCAAGAATGGCAATTATACAAGGAAAGATTGGAACAGTGGTTTCTTGCAAACGAAATTGGGGTAGACTTGGATAAATCCGGTTGTAAACGTCGAGCTATTTTGCTGAGTAACTGCTCGGAATCAAGCTACAAATTGATTCGCGATCTAGCTTCACCGCGTCAAGTCGGTACCTTGAGCTATGATGAAGTAGTTGCTCTATTGGATGGACATTATAAAGTGAAAAAAAGCACATTCGCGGAAAGGTACAAATTCCATAGTGCCACGCAACATGTCGGCGAAGGATTGCCAGAGTGGGCTGCACGAGTACGTGGGTTGGCAATACACTGCGGGTTCGTGTCTACAAACCTTGACGAGCAACTTCGCGACCGTTTTGTGCTAGGCATGGCACCTGGACCAGAAAGAGACAAACTATTTACCAAAGCGATGTCGGAATTAACCTTGAACAAGGCCTTGGAACTAGCAGAGGGCGTACGCAGTGCTCGGTTGGGAGCACAAGAAACAGCACGGCAACCGCACATCGTAATGCCACTTCAAATGATGAAGATGGACACTGCAACACAGCATGGTGCAGCACGCAGGAGCAGCGCGCCGCAGCCTAGCCGGGGAGCAGCAACACCCAGCGCGGCAGCGGCTTGCGGCGAGCGAGCTAAATACTGTGACAACGGCGGCGGCAGCGCGTGCACAGCCTGCGGCTACGCAGGTCACCAGGCGTCGACGTGTCGATTTGTGCGTTATAAGTGCAAAAAGTGCGGCGTTCAAGGGCATTTAAAACGAATGTGTAAACAAACTGTAAATAAACAACACTATGTCGAGTGCTGTGGGGATACTGGTGACGATGGTGAGCATGTGTGTTGTAATATTCGGACTATTCGCGGTGAACCGATGCGGGAATCTGTTTGTGTCAATGGTATTCAGCAAACCTTTGAAATAGATACAGGATCACCAGTTACCGTTATATCAGAGCAAATGTATCTTAGGTACTTTGTAAACATAACGTTGGAAGCCAGTGATGTTATTTTGCATAGTTACAACGGTGATAAGTTACATATTGTAGGTAAAATAAAACTTAAGTTTACGTACAACAATAAAACTATTACGATAGGCGTATATGTTGTACGAAATGGAGGACCACCTTTGTTAGGTAGGGATTTTTTTTCACGTTTTAACCTACAGATATGCTCTTTAAACAACTGCAATGATTTTATATCGGATATTTCTTCAAAATACCCACAATTATTCGGAAATAAATTAGGTTGTTTTAAGGGCGTCAAGGTAGATTTAGCATTAAAACCAGACTCAAAACCAATTTTTTTTAAGGCAAGGTCGTTACCCTTTGCGCTACGGGAAAACGTTGAAAAGGAACTTAACCGTCTAGTGGATTTAGGCGTGTTAGTACCGGTGAAATATGCGGAGTATGCCAGTCCAGTAGTGCCGGTTTTAAAGCGAGATGGTTCGATACGTTTGTGTGCTGACTACTCCGTGACTATCAATAAGCAGTTACTAGTGGATAAATACCCTTTGCCTAGGTATGACGAGCTGTTTACTAAACTACACGGCGGCAAATATTTCAGCAAATTAGACCTTTCGCACGCATATAACCAATTGTGTCTTAATGAGAAGTCACAAATGCTCACCTGCATAAATACACACAAAGGTTTATATAAATTTACTCGCTTAGTGTTTGGACTAGCAAGCGCGCCCGCCATTTTTCAGCGGAATATGGAAGCGCTTCTATCTGGGTTGGATGGTACTCTTCTTTTCTTAGATGATATTTTGGTAAGCGGAGTGGACAAACAACAGATGATGAGTAGACTGAACGAAGTTTTCCGTAGATTACAGGCAGCGGGCCTGGTTCTAAACTTAGAAAAATGCACTTTCAATCAAGAATCCGTTTCCTATCTAGGGTTTGTCATTGACCGTAATGGATTACATAAATCACCAGAAAAAATAAAAGCCATTATGCAAAGTCGGGTACCTACCAACGTAACAGAATTGAAATCATTTTTAGGAATGGTTAACTATTATCGGAATTTTATAAAAAATGCTTCATCTATTTTAGACCCGCTGCACGATTTGCTAAAAAAGAATGTCCCTTGGTCATGGACTAAGAAACATGATGAAGCAGTATCAATTGTAAAACGCGAGTTAGTCTCAGAGACAACTTTAGCGCATTTTAATCCAGAAGCGTTGTTAATTGTAACGGTCGATGCATCACCAAGCGGGTTAGGCGCCGTTTTATCACAGGTCGAAGGTGATATAGAAAAACCTATTTCTTATGTTTCTCGTACACTCAATGCAGCAGAAAAACGTTATAGCCAAATCCAAAAAGAGGCAACCGCGATAATTTTTGGAATAAGGAAATTTCACCAATATTTATATGGTCGAACCAAACCGTTTATTCTAAGAACGGACCATAAACCCTTGGTTACAATTTTTAATCCTGACAAGGGCATTCCCGAGATATCAGCAAATCGTTTACAGCGTTATGCTATTTTCCTATCCGCATACAATTACACAATTGAATATGTAAGCAGTGTCAATAATTGTGCAGATTTCTTAAGCCGATCGATAACGGACGATTTAACTACGACCGCCATATACGAACGGGATGAGTCATTAGTGGACAAATCTAGTTACGTACGTTTTGTTTACGAAGGAGAACCATTTTTAACTCTGACTGATATTAAGGACGCAATTAAGTTGGATAAGGTTATAACAGCCGTCATTGACTATTTATTAAACGGTTGGCCGAGAAAAATTAATGAACCATTACTTAAGGATTATTACAGCCACAGGTTAGAGTTATCGGTAGAAAATGGTTGTCTAATGAGGGGTCACAGGTTAGTAATACCAGGAAGTCTGCGCGATAAAGTTTTAAAAGAGTTGCACAGAGGTCACTTAGGAATCACGAAGGTAAAGGAAGAGGCACGCAGTAGATTTTGGTGGCCGGGTATGGCGGTTGCCATAGAACAGTATATAGGCACATGCGCCGCGTGTGTATCGCAACGTACTGCGCCCGCGCGCACTCCGCTCACACCATGGCCGTTCCCTACTCAGCCGTGGTATCGAGTACACCTAGATTTTTTAGGACCGATTAGCGGTAAAACATTTTTGATTATAGTAGATGCGTATTCAAAATGGGTGGAATGTTTTGATGTTTCAACGGGTTTCTCTTCGCGAGTGGTAATTGAAAAGCTATGCGAAGTAATGTCACGATTTGGCTTATTTCATACAATTTGTTCGGATAACGGAACTT
>VKGM01004635.1:4254-15303 GCA_007844875.1 Busseola fusca | reverse complement strand
GTATATATTGTGGTAATAACATCGCATTGGCGTTTTAGCTGTTAAGGTGTTAGGTACAAAATGTTCAATAAATAATAATAATAATAATTTCGATGTCCCTGCTATCCTAAACATAGAGGTACCTACCAATAGATATACAATTTTCCATTCTACCTTTACCTCCTGGTTTCCTAAAATAACATTGTTGTTTCCCGATTCATAAAACTCCGTCGAACGGGCACTCTCGATCATTTCCTTAGAGACGTTAAAAACTCATTAAAAATATTACAAAAAAATATGGTTCTCCCAAAAATGTTTGCACACAGTGGGCCAGATTAAAATTGTAACTTTATTGTTGAACAAAAAAATTTCAAAGTGAAATATACCTACTCATAGTATCTACCCATATAGCCAATTGGCCCACGTTTTGGCTCAAAGGGAACAAAGTATCAATACTCCTTCTCCTAGTAGTACCTACTCCTAATTTTTATAGAAAACCAGCTATTACATTGAAGAGTAGTGAGTTCTACTCGTGGTTGCACAGAGCTTTTTTGGTTTAAGTATACCCCAAGTTAGCATACATACGAACAGCACGCGTTAACGGCAAAGGCAACTACAGCCGTCGACACGTCTCGACGGCAGTGGTCGACAACTTGTCGCTTATGTATTTGTGTTTACGGTGCTTAAATACACGAACGGCACATTGTCGACGCGTTTCGACTAATGCAGTAGAGCTGTTAAAAAAATTATGAACATAAAACGGGTCAGACTCCATTATTTTTTTTTTACTTCTACGTCAGTCAGGAAATTATAACTTCAACCTACAAACTGACCACAAAACTACAACTCAAACTGTCAAAGCTAGCCGAAACATATAACATTTGCCTACAGTAGATAATTTTGAATTAGCCTTTAGAATTTGACGATCCCAACGTCAAACAGTCTCTTTATATTGAAGACCGTACACATTAGTTTTAGCGGCGTGATGACGTCACAAACAAGCAGTCCGCACAGAACTTTTAGCAACGGAATAGTTTATGAAGTAGAAATTCGATAACGTTGAAATTCAACTCTACAAATAGCAGTGAAGTTGTCGTTTCAACGTGTTGGTACTCTTAGCTGTGGGACATACCTGCTGTCAGAATGTGTAACTGACTAACTCTATCCGACTTTGCAAATATTTCCTCTTAACAGTTCTCCAGTGGTGTTTAATTTTGACAGATACTAATCAATTTCTTAGCAACAACGTTTTACCGCAAAATTGCGTTTATTACTGAGAATTTCACTTGCTTAGCAATTGATTCTAAGAAGCGTTATAAATAAGACTGTTCGTGTTTAGAAACCACTCTAAACACTGTTTTTTTATGTACAGATTGTACCGTGAAGGATGAATCTAAATAAATGACCTTGTTGGTCATTACTTCACACGTTTCAATACCAAGCACAGTCAAAATTTTACACATAGGACGATAGGAAACTAAATCTTCCTGTCTAACCGTATGCAGCTGAATATGTCTGAGTTCCACAACCCAGTTACTGGGTAGATTGGTAAGACTGGTTGTCAGACTTTCAGGCTTCTGGCGATCCGTAACGACTGTCAAAGATGCACGAATGACAGCCGGGACCAACGGCGTAACGTGCTTTCCGAGACACAGAGAGGTTTCGGTATATTCACTCATCCACGGACCGACCGCTGATCGTTCGACCCGCCCGGCTATTATTACTTAACCACGAGCCCTTTACGACAACAAACAAGACTGCTGGACTCGCCAACCAACCCGTCCGTAAGTACATACAAAACTGCGGGGAATTTTCACCGAGTGAACTTGAAAGCTAAACAAACACGAGACGTGTGTAGGGATCAAGTTTGTCTGAAAATATTTATACTAACTGAATTTGATCCGGGGTAGGTTAAACTTAACTACAAACAAGCTGTAAGGGGGATAACAGTCGTTTTAACCGACGGTTATCGCATTATCCATGTTTTCCGACGGATTATGGCTGTTCTCCAATATCGTATTAGGGGAAATTACTAAAAAAATATGGTTATGGGGATTTGAGGGTTATCACAACATTTTTATATGCTTAAGTGCCAATACAATATAATAACCCAAAGCATAAAAGGTTGTGGAGGGTTTATTCACGGCAAAAGTGGAAGGTTTTCACAAATTGATTCTATGTACGTTTGAGGCGTCAGGGGTCCAATTTTCCGTTACTTGCCAAGGTCGCGGGTTGTCAAGTTACCTTATTCCGTATCCCCTGGCACAGGCAACTAAAGGTTTTAGTCAGTAAAAGTCTGCCAGAGCGGGAGAAGTTATTTGATGATTTCCCCCCAAAAAAAGGGTTCCATTTTCTGTGGAGGTGCACTCGCTCTAGCTATAGCGTCACTAGTTCAGTGTGCTTAGTGCGAGTTTATTTTACATTAACGCAATCGTGACGTTTCTGACGTTCAGCACTGTGATTGGGCCGCTTCAAGCGATGACCTTGAAGCGGCCCAATCAACCACCAAAGACCAAAGAGTTATTTTGCTCTCCTCTATTGTTTGGACAGAGGCCTTCTCAATTGAGATATTAACAAAACGTTTGCATTCATGTAGTCATCACAACCCAATCCAATTCAACCACCAAAGCAAAAAATACCAATAACATCGAACCACATGGCAAAAATTGTTTAACCAAAACATTCAGATCGGTTAAATTAGTTTCCAAAGTAAACCGCAACATGGACGGCCGGTTTGCACAGTTTCTGCCATTCTACCTTCGTTAGTAGTGCCAAAACACATCGACACATAAACGTGAATTTGGCAGGGTAAGTGACCCGGATGGAGTGGTCTCTTTAATCTAAGGTTAGTCTCGAAATTAGCCAAACGATACCTTGGGGCATTACGGCTTGAAGCTGTTTTTTTCTGTTTATTTTGAAGAGAATTCTTGAGACTCTTTTGGAAGTGTATAAGAAAAGCGCGAAATTATTGTGCAGAGCTTAGGCTAAGTGCGTTCGGTTGTTTTTGCTTTTTCTCGGCTTTTTGACAGACATGAAGAAATTACAATGTTTGTTGAATATCATTAAAGATATGGAAAGGACGAATTATTTGTTTAAGCCTTGAGCGTTTGAAGACGATGCTTTCGTTCTATATTTGATTGGACATGTTCAAAAATTGGAATAGAATATACAGGACACAGTGTACAGATAGCGCCATCCACGACGACCCGCCCCACTCTTCTTTTAAATGCTTAAAGTGTGAAACATTCCACTACTATTTTAGTTTTATCGATTCACAGTAATTACTGGTTAGTGGGTGTAATTAGTGAATATCGTCAAAACTAAAACACGTGTGGGATTATAAATAGCGATAACCACTGACGATTAGGAGGGAAATGGGGCGCGATTTCGTGGATGGCATTATTTGTAGACTACTCATATCTTTCAATCAACTCTGCCTATTGCATTCCGCAGTTGGACATCTCTGGTTTTTCCCCGACTAAGCTACAACAACCTGTCCTCTTCCTTTCACAGCCAGTCTGTCTCAGCCAGCTCTTAAGATAGGGACAAACTGCAGTGTGATTCTGTAACCATCTCACCACGAAAACTTAGGCCAAGTGAGCGTGGAGTGAGCTATCTTTCAAAATATTGGTAGGGATTGACACTATAGACAGCTCACTTCACCTACCTTTTCACGGTGAGATTTCACAGAATCGAACAGCTGCTCTATTTAATCAACTATATAGTTAATGTACTATAATCAATCAACTTTAGCGTCTTCATTAAATTTCACAAGTTCCTACAAATCGAGGCTTAACGAGTATCAAAAGTTCTAGTTCCAAATACAAATTAGAATCGTCAGTACGAAAAATGAGATTCCATACAAGTTCCTAAGCGCCATAATTCTTAGAAAAATACTTTAGATCCAGATTGTGATCTGATTGAGGAGACTGAAGAGCAGGATTTAAACGGTAAATGCTGCACTTTCTGAAACAATATAATGTAAAGTAAAAACATAAACGACATCGCGTCAGAAAAAAATCCTTAAACTTCAAATTTTCTTTCGAAAAGAGAAAGCTAACAGGATGTCGTGAAAGCAATTATGGTAAACTTTTCACAAAGGTGCAATGCAGTCATAAAAGCATTGTGCTCCTTAGAATTCAGGGCAAAAAACCCGTCATTACCAACAAAAACAACTTGTGCGAAGCGAGAGAAGTTGGGGCGAGTCTGCGAATTCGATTTACATATGAAAACGTTCACGAGCAGGCCGCTAGAGGACGTTCTCTTAAAAATATCACACCCTGTAACACGATCTTATTTAAAAGTCACACCCGGTGCGAATTTATAAAGGAATAAAATCTACGTGTGAACTTTTCAAGCCCGCCTCCTTTTGGGCGATGAAAAACTTTAATGTATGCTTTAATACTCTCTTTTGTCTCCGAATACGTAGCTTATGTCTGAAATATATTCCTTTTTTAAGACTGTGTCTAGTCTCTTTCATTAGGTTTTATGGAGTTAGCTAGACAAGCGTTTGTTCGTTTTTTATTTATATATTTATGCTTTTAATTTAGTTGTGATCTGGCGAAAGTTAAATCCTGTTGTTATTACGAGTAGTTAAACATAAGTCTGGCAGAGTAAATTAAAAACCATTTTTAGTGTGTTTATAATTTACTAGACGATGAAGAAGTGGCACTAGCATCCTCAGGGCTGTGGCGACTTATACCTCCTCTCCCATAATAGGGAAATTTGTGCGAAACTTTCTTTAATTTTGGTCTTTACATGAATTCATCTTTAGTTTAGTTGTGTAGTTTAGTTACTAACAATAGTATTATAAATGGAAAACTGTTTATTAACAATTTATGGATCACATTGTCCGAAATAAAATTATTTATTATTATAATTACTACGGTTCACACTTATAGGGTGCATTCAGACGAATGGGCCAAAGTCATCACACAGTGGATGCCTGAAGACGGGCGTTGTCACTGAGGTAGGCCTAAGAAACGCTGGCGTGATGATTTGGACTGGTTCCTAAACGATTAGACGGAGAAAGCACATCACAAGGAAAGGTAGAATATGGGGAAGCCTTTACCCAGCAGTGGGACAGTATAGACTAACGAAAAAAAAACATGATGTCCTATAAGTGCTCATACACACGAGCGACACTCGGACTCCGCTACAGCTGTTTCTAGCATCTATGCGTATCAATCGTGTGTATGCACATTTAGCCGAGGATTTAAATCTCATTAATTACGTCTTTTAGCTAGATTCTGTTTATTCTGCTAAGTACCCTTTCCAACTTCGTTCACTTTCTATCTTCCATTGTAGCCTTTATTTCCATTCAATTAGACCGAATTTCATAAAAAGTCCGGTAAGAAAATACTACCCTCGGTTTATTTACAATCTCTAATAAGGAACCCTCAATCATGCGCGTCAGATATCTTTTCACCTCAACATTAAGGCGATGAGCAGGTGCTTAAGTTGTCATTTCGCGCGTCACGGAGCGTTCCGTGTAATCCACATAATGCTTGTGCTCTTACTTGGGGATCTCGATAAGGGTACGAAGTCTTGTTGTTTTAGAGTGCAACTGGGTAAATGAAAAACAATTGACTGTAGTAATGATACCGGCTCCACTGCTGAATAGAACTCGTTAAGGTAATCGCGTAGATACTAAGGCAGAAGAGGGGCTCGTGGGAAAATAATAACAGCCGCATAGGTCGATCGATCAGGTTAAGCTACGCTTGCCACGGTTGGTCTGTGGATGGGTGACCATCTTTACATACCAACGGCTTAACGTGCTTTCCGAGGCACGGAGGGGCCGTGCCTCGGAAAGCACGTTAAGCCGTTGGTCCCGGCTGTCATTTGAAGATCTTTGACAGTCGTTACGGGTCGTCAGAAGCCCAAAAATTGACCACCAGTCTTACCAAGGGGTATCGTATTACCCAGTAACTGGGTTGTGGAGGTCAGATAGGCAGTCGCTCCACGTAAAATACTGTTATCCAGCTGAATCCGGTTAGACTGGAAGCCGACCCCAAAATAGTTGGGAAAAGGCTAGGCAGATGATGACTAAGGCAGAAGAGAAGGAGAGTTTAAGTATGAAAGTCAATGGCTATAAGAGTAGGGGAAGACCAAAGAAACGATGGATGGAATGTGTGAATAATAATATTGTAGGAAAGGGGTGACTACGGAGATGATGTGTAATAGAGAAGTATGGAAGAAAAAGACCCTAAATGAATAAGGATAAGGCCAGGGGATAAATAAAATAAAGGCACAACATGTTAGGGCGCAGAGGCTCACAAGCTACTTTTATCTCCGCATCTAATTTGGTTCTCACATTAAGTCTAGGGGTTTTTATGAATGCGGCTACTGGGAGACTTTTTTGTCCGGTGTTTCGTAGACATGCTGGCGATCCAACTGTCGCCCGTCTATTGGTTACAAAGGAAGTGCGGCGATTAAAACATTGCAGGTCAGCTAGTAAAAAAGCAGCATTGCTGTCGAGTCACATCCGTGTCTATTTCGCAATTTCCAAATCTCTACGAAGACATAAAAAGTTTCTGGGCAACTAAATTTCTCATGGGCCTGCTTCCCTGGTGTATGTATTATATATAGAACTAATTATTTATTTAAAAAAATTCGCAAACAAAAGGTTACAAAGGCGAACTTCAGGCCTTAGGCATTCTCTACCAGTCAACCAAGGGTGGTGAAGAGATTATATGGCAGGTGCCCACGACTTAGGCCACGTAGAGGTCAAATATTGTCTCACGGAAACGTATTACCGGGATACATATCCTAAATCGAATGTATCCATGTCTAGGTTTACCTGAGTTAAATATCATTGAAATCCGTTCAGGCCTGACAAGATAAAAGACAGGCCTCTGGAGTTGCTATTGTACTTACAGATATATAAATCTGATCCAACTTGACCCTTGCGTCCCACTACCGGCGACGTTCTAAGCCGAGGTCCGCACCCCTTAGCTTGTAGTCGCTTGGTTTTTAAGTATTTTAATCCCTGGTCGGGAGCCTTAATTTATTGAGGAAACCACAGGCAAGTCCGGTTAAGCAGACAACAACCTCTTAGGTTGAACTGCAAGATACCATAAATAAAATAAAAATTTATCAATCCAATAAAAATATGTAACACTTTTTAAACTTGGTTTCCAAAAGATTGTGGTAATGTAGAATGAATAATGTTGAAGTTTTTTCAAAGACCAATAAATACTGTATGAACTCGAAAATACATCACTTTTAAAACTAGAATTATCTACACTCTTTCGGACAACGAGTAGGGGCTAGTACTTCTACTTAGTGTAGTTACAAGGTGCAGACGAAAATGGGAAATTGCTCCCAGTACTTAACGTTAAAGAGTGAGGGAGAGAAAAGACTTTAAGACATTCTAAATTTAAGTTCAGTGTATCCTTTTCTTACTATTTCATTAAGAAAAGGACAGAAGAAATGAATATTAGTTTAGTCCTGTCAAATTATGAATCATATGTCTATAGACAGTTGAGATGTGATTAAAAACATGGCTACAACAAATACGTCAATTCACGTCAGGCGCTAACTGATTTGACAAAACTAAAGTAATTTTTATTTTGTCCTTTCCTTAATGAAATAGAAGGAAAAAGATGCACTGTAGTTAAATTTTGTTAAGTTTATTCACGAGGGAATCGGCGCCATTATGTTTTATGATGCTCGTCCTGTAATGTAAGCATTTAGATTGCGTTTTATGCAACTATGAGAGTATACCAGTGATTATTTTAGTAGGATAATCATCGGGGATCTTTGTTTTCTTTGAAATCAAAAACTTTTTATATTTTATAGTCTTTATACAGAACATTCAAAAGGATTACAATTTAAGTGTCATCAAGGCTACAGTGAATACGCTCATAATAAACTAGTGCGCTTTTTCATCAACGATTGCATCACTGCTTACTTACCATCAGGCGGGATCGCGGTCAAGCACAGTTTATAACATTAAAAAAAGTGTATAAAAGGAAATTTCGTTAAAAAATGATTTTTTGAAACAGTTTAAATTAAAAGGAATACAAATTGAATGTACTTAAATAAAATACGAAAACTTCAAACTACCCATCTCGATTTTTCTACTACCCTTTTACCAACTAATACTTTTTACTTTTTTTTCTATTCCCATCCTAGGAAGACACGATAGCAAATAGAGTGTAGCCCGATCACAAAATTACACGTCAATCCGAAACGCGGCCGCGCGAACCGTCGGCCTCGTCGCTCCGGGCCGGTTACAACCGGATCGAGCCGGATCGAGGTGGATAAAACACGTTGTTTAATACAGCCTGAGTAAAATTGTATTTGTATGGGAACGGTACGGCTGTTAAAAATGGCTGTATTAAAATGTAAGGTAGATCATGGCTTATTTCCCGACCCTAATAGGCTAATGATAAACTAGTGCGCTTTACCACCAAATGATTGCATCACTGCTTACCATCAGGCGGGATTGCGGTCAAGCACTACTTTATAACATTTAAAAAAAAACCCTTTTTTACAGTCTTTGTGACATTTCTTAATCACTTCTTTTTTGATTCTTCCATATTTTGTAAATGTGAGGACTTTGTAATCCTTGTAGACTTTAGACTTGTAGACCATTTATTATTTTATTAAGTACCTAGTACTGGCTGACGGGCCTATGCTGTTCTCCCATATCCACTGTAATTTGAAAACATTGTAAAAGATTTTTTTTTTAAAGAGTTACCGTGGAGTTTCCTGCCGGCTCTTCTCAATAGGAAACGACCATTTGGACCCGTGCACCTAGCTTCTGACCCATGTTGGTTTAAGTGAAATAAAAATATTTTGAATTTGAATCTCGGCGACAAAACAAATATCAAAAATGTGTGTATTACATTATCAGTGGCAATGGGTTTCATTTTGACAGTCCAACAACATTCATTGCGTTATTTACGTCGTTGAGCAAAAACATTTTAAACATTAGCAACACGCTTCAAAACTATTCAGATAGTGTTATACAATTAAGGTGCTGGCCTTCTGCCCCAAGGCCGTGGAGCGCATGAAAAAGAGTAACCGGGGTCCCTGGGGCGCATAGGCAGGTGAAGGAACAGGGGTGGGTTTTAGTCAGTGAAAGTCTGACACGCCCTTCCGCTCCGCCCAGAGCGGGAGAGGTCATTTGATGATTTCGCACCCCACCAAAAAAAACAAACAAACAGGTACTGGCCTTAAAACAATAAATACTTAATTTGAAAACAAGATAAACCATATATCCATCAATCATTGTTTTAAGACTTAATTCAGTTATTATAGTAGGTCCTCAAGTCTTACTCGCAACGTCCTGTGTTGATTTTAGGGTGCCGTACCCACTCGGGCCTGCGAGCGGCGAGCAATGGGTAGCTCGCCGCCCTGTAAGGGCCAAGCCCGGGTCGACGGCGCGTCGTGTTCCGCGCGCGCCTCTAAGAGATGCATTCAGCATAGCGTGGGGTCCTAAAGGACCAATGCCTGCCCCAGGGCCGTGGAGCGTATCAAAGAGTAACGGGGGTCCCTGGGGCGCATAGACAGGTGAAGGAACATGGGGTGGGTTTTAGTCAGTAAAAGTCTGACACGCCCTTCCGCTCCGCCCAGAGCGGGAGAGGTCATTTGATGATTTCCCACCCACCAAAAAAAAAAGGGGGTTACCAATGGAACCTAAGCCTAATAAAACCTCCAAGTATGTATTTATATTGCTGCTGTAATAACAAAAAATAAAACCCATGGAAGGAAAATTGGAACAAAAGAAGTTCTATTTATGTCACGTATAGTTCGGAAAATTGTTAAAATAAAATTGAAAATTAAAGAAAGTCCCCATACAAGAAATATTTTTTTTAATATATAGTGTTAAATATTGTATATTTGCCTCCAAAACCTTCCTAACTTTAGTACCCACATCTCACACAAATGCAACGATATTTTAACATTAAAACCACATAAGTACGTATATGAAACCACCCGAAATATTAACGCTAGCACTGAATCGAGCTCTTATATAGTACAGAGAACAGGTTTATACAATATGCAGGAACTAAAATAGTGCCTCCGTTGCAAAACTTGGGTTGCCCAGAATAGCGAAATCTGGTCGATCCAGTCAGACTATTTCGGTGGGTTTTCAGCCGCGATTGTTACGTTTTCCTTATAGAGTTTAAAAACCGAATATAGGACAGTTAAGATAGGGTATTTAGTGTCTGCGAGGCTGAAGAGGGTCACTCCTATAAAAGGCATCCAGACTAATGGGCCAGGGTCGTCACAGTGGGTGGAGATAGACGTCGCCGTGGCCACAGAGAGGCAAACACTATCTACATGATGATTTGGACTCTTTTCTAACCGATTCTACGGAGAAATAAAAGTGGAAAAATATGGGGGAGACAGGATAAAATATGTATTTGAAATATTTTGGATCACATATGACTTCATATTTTAGCATCCGTTCGTATTATTATCTAACATTGCATAACATTGAAGCATGCTTTCTAAATTGATGCCTAGTTTTCAGTCTTCATTTACATCTAACAAATTTAACGTTGATCTAAATACAAATCAAATTTTAAATCTAAACGAAAGGTACTACTAATTATAATCCTTGTAAATGACACTTCCGTTCTTATTCATCATTGCAATAAGTCGTCGAATCATGACTGTATGAACGTAAGGCGTATTTTACATTTTGTGACGCAGCACCACCATGATACTGCAGTAAGCCCTTAGTTTCACATGAGGAGTGGCTGGAGAGGCGCCACGGCGCCCGCACCTTCCGCCTGACGCAGTTCCTCACCGGGCACGGCTGCTTCGAGAGGTTCCTGTTCCGGATAAGGCGGGAGGAAACGCCAGGGTGTCATCACTGCGTGGATCGCCCTGAAGACACGGTGGAGCATACGGTGGTCTGTCCCGCTTGGGTGGAGCACCGGCGTGTCCTCGTGGCGGCGATAGGCAGCAGCGACCTCTCGCATCCGGCCCTGGTCAAGGCTATGGTCCGGAGCGAGAGTGCATGGCAGGCCGTCGCCTCCTTCTGCGAGGCAGTAATGCTCGCAAGGGAGGAGGCGGAGCGCGTGAGGAAGAAGCAGTCGCAGCGTCCTCACG
>VKGM01004623.1:4103-14257 GCA_007844875.1 Busseola fusca | reverse complement strand
ATTGGGAATTTAAAGTTTTCTTTTATTACAGAGAAAACAAAAGTTATATATGAGTGAAAGTTTTATTTATTAAACACATACGAGTTAAAATTATCTATTTATATAAGAAGTTGCATGAAATGAGCAAGCAATAGGAATATTAATTTATTTGTTCTATTGAACAAGATCTTTTTTTTAATAAAAACTTTTTTAAGAACAAAGCAATTAACCAATAAAATTTAGAAAAAATCTGTAATTCACTGAGTTATAGATTTTTTTATTCACAGTTTGATTATGGGTGTCATTCTATGCTTAATTGCGGTGACCATAGAGCCACTTTATGAGCAAGTGTGTTCAAAAATATGTTATATTACTCGGATTGATTTGAGCAGTGATAGGCAGACTAAATATATATAGCGGCCTTTGTTTTTTTCTATTAAATATTGATTTTTACATTAATGACTATGCAGATGGATCAGTGGCAAATGAAGCAACGTACAAACTGTCCAAGGTGTGTCCTTCATTCACCAAGTATACTTATTAGATTTGTCTTTGACGTACGCTTAGCATTTCGAACTTGACACAGTGATCTACTTTTAATTTATGTAATGTATCTAAACAATGTTGGCTATTTCATACCACAGCTATGTGTTTAGTTTTAGATTTGTACTTGACTTTAGAAGCTTTAAATTGTAAACTATTTAACAGAATACGTAGTAGGAAAAATGTTAATTATTTAATAATTTTGTCAGAAATTGACATACACAATCATGTTGATGTACCTAGGAGTGGGAGTGGACAATCGCGTGCATCATGTTCGTGAAGGGGCGCCGTCAGTAGGGGCTGGACATCTCTTTGCTGCCGTGGCTTATTTTAATTTAATTTAATATTTGCATTGTTTTTTTCATCTAATTAAGGACACTTTTAACGTTTTGCATCGTTCTCACATGCATAATTTTTAATGTGAATGATGTAACCAATACCTTGTAACCATTTTATTTTAATTTAAAAGAGTGTCCATGGAGTTTCTTGTCCGTTCTTCTGCATAGGTACCTACTACGCTTTGGAATGGGCAACTAGCTTCATTTTTCTGACTGACTGACCCCTGGACAATTTAAAAGTGCCTGTAATTGGTATATTTGAAATAAATGCTTTGAGTTTGACAGGGCTGCAAAGCAAAGTCAAAAACATTAAAGCTAATAGTCAGCCCCAAAAAGATGGGTGTATAGATAGTTTGGGACAAAACTTATACATTGTTTGAGTAAAATTAATATTGTAGACAGTGAAATGGTTCATTATCCGCGTATAAATACATCTTTTTTTGGGCTGACTGTAACTACTTTATAAAACAAAGCATTTTTATTTTAGGATATTGTGGGTCACAGATGTAACTGTTTATTATTGTATATGTATATCATATTACTAAGATATGTTCATAAGGCACAATAAAACATTACCTACTTTTGTTTAAAAAGGACTAATGAAAAAATTTGTACATAGGGGATAATAAACTCACACTTATCGTGTGAGTTTATTATATAGTGTTTTTCTGTGATCTGTCATTACTGTCATTGGCAAATACTGAACAATATTCTTATTTACTAAATGAATAACAATTTTGTTAAAATTAATTTATTACAAAACATAACTTTACGAGAAATATTTTTACTTCGTTTTAATTTTACGTTTGATTTGCTGAGGTTTGCTCTTCGTAAGCAAAGAGATGATCATTTTCAAAGGGTAGAGGATTGCAAATATGATGGTTCCAAATACAGCTATGATATCCCATGACCTGTACTGGTACAGGGGCACTGCGCTCGCCGGAGACCGGAAGGTGTAGTTACTAGTACGAGCTGTAAACTCCGTCCAGTAAATTGCACTGTCCATGGCTGATTGTGGACGGTCGTGCCATATTCTGGACAAATCCTTTACCTTCCTCCTGAACCTGAAATATAATTGGGATATTCAGTTTGGATTTAGTTGTAATTTTTAGCCTGGGATAACACATATATGGGGTACTTCTAATCCTGGTAGCACGATCCTGTGGGATATTTTTCGACATCCACGACAGCTGAGTTGCAGGCAAAAGGTAATTAGTTACACAATAAATATGTTTCTGATTCAATACTCACTCAGGATTAAGAACAGTTTTGATTTTCTCCAATAAAAGCTCCGTAGTCAATTCTTTGAAGTGGATCTGAACGCCGAACCCGCTTTCTTCAACGGCTGCCGCATTTCCTGGCTGGTCTCCGAAGACTGGCATGCACATCATTGGTACACCATGATGAATCGCCTCCGTGGAGCCCAACATGCCGCAATGAGAATAGAATGCCAGAACATTCGGATGCGCTGAAATAATGAGTATATTAAGAATTGAATTTGTGCCCTTTGGGGTTTAAGTAAAAGCAGGTTTTGGATTTCTCTTTTTCATAATAGGTTAGATCACATCCACTACTGAACTTCAAATTGCATGCAAATCAGTCATTAACAGCAAGTTTCAGCCCTGAGAATGTTTCTCGTCTTTGGTTTCTTTTTTTCATTATCTTTCGTGACTGTTAAATTTTTGCATTAAATCCTCAAAATTGTTATGAAAACCTAATGAAAGTGAAATAAGATACACACAGCAAGAGATTTACTTGCACGAGTTACCAGGATTATAGATTATTTTACTGTATCAACACACACTGATTATCAGCTACTATCAGGCGGGATCGCGGTCAAGCACTAGTTTATAACGTTAAAAAATATTATTACACTGTCGTCGGTTTAATCAGGTAGACACTTAATTTCTTAACTTTATATTATCAAAGTAGTCAGTGCCTTTCAATATCCTTTATAAAAATTAAAGGTGACAAAAAGAAGGGAGGGTCATGGTTTACTAAAATTGGTATCTGTTTACCACACCTATTTGAAGTTAGTGAAATAATCTTGAGCATAACGCTAAAGTTAATTGAACCATTCCACAACCTGCATCTGGTAGGAGCAGGCTTACCCTAGATATAACACTCTTAGAAGTAACATATAAACAAACCAGATTGCTAACCCTGGCTGGTCCAGCAGAAATTGTTAGTGAAAATCATTGGATGGGCGTCAGCAGATTCTTGAATAACGTCAGAGTTGCGGAAGTTGACGATAAACAGCTGTACTGACGAAACATTCAAAATACCTACATTTTTGAACAAGTACGTCACGGACTATCATGTCTCATGACTTTATTGATAAATTCTACAATAAACGCCCAAAATTCCAGTGGAATACTAAGAACTACATTGATATGAACTGTGGCGAGCGCTCAGCAAGTGCGTGTGCATGTCTGAGTATGAACTGTTGTCGCACTTCGCGAAACAACATTACCTATATTTCTGTTGAATTTAGAATATACGACCAGTGAGGTAATTGTGTAACACACTATCAGTAGCAATGGCTTTCATTTTGAAAGTGCAACAACATTCATCGCGTTATTTACATTGTTGAGCAGAAACTTTTTTCGAACTTATGGAGTAATGGATTAGAAATATGCTTCAAAATGATTCAGATTGTTAGGGTGCTGTTCTTACATTGCTAAAATTCGCGTAAATGTATCATGAGCTGTTTGGGCTAAGCAATGGGTTCACGATCAACGAAATCTGTGTTCGAGTCTTAATTACCATGTATGTTGGTTTATGTGAAATAAAAATATTTTGATTGATTGATTGTCTTCGATGGTCGTGGTTTATTATTTGTGACTTCAAGTGATAGCGATGTGAACAGAACCCATTGCAATATATGTATAAATATGTCAGCTGTCACGTCGTTATGCCTGAAGGCTATTATTTGGGTAATAAATTTTTTCAGCTTTTTTGGTGTATTGGCGTGGCTAGATAAAATATGGTTTAAAAGTTTATGTCTTTACTGTTTACTTGATTGTATGCAATACTGGGTATGTAAAGTAATGTTACTCACTTTACATACCCAGTATTGCATGCAATCAAGTATTTTCTATCTGAACATATAGCTATACTGCTGGGGAGTTTGTTGTGCCAAATTGTGTTTTGAGGAACTGTCTTTGTTAAATTTGACGTTCGAAAATTGCTTATTCTCAGCCTAATTGAATGACTTTTGATTTGAATCACTTGTTGGCGACAATAATAGACGTGTTTATTTTTTTGAAACTCGAAGTATAAGTCAAATTAAACGTCAAGCTATTGCTTTGTGAGACTTTGGTCGACACTGTACATGTCAGAAAATGTATATCATCACTGTCACATCGAGTTATAAAGCGCTATTTACTCTAGCCTTAAAGATACTTAAATTGTAATCAGACGGGAAGACCGCCGCAGGCAATCTGTTCCAGTCCTTCGATGTACGCGGTATAAAAGACGAAGCGAAACGCTTCGTCTGGATCGTAGCAGTGTCAGCAACGTAAGGGTGGATACTAGCCGTACGACGGGTACTCCGATGATGGAACGGTGATGGCGGGATTAAGTCATTTAATTCCTGGGCACACTCTCCAACATGCATCCTAAAGAATACCAAAAGGCTCACTACCCTACGCCTGTGCTCCAGGCTTTGGAGATTGGTTGTCACCAGATCAGGATCACCAATTAGCCTCTTCGCACGCCTCTCCACCGAGTCCAAAGCAGCCAGGTGGCATTTTGCAGCACCACAAAGTTCAATAACACGACCAAAATGTAATACACTCCTTTTGGGAATGTTCCGCGTTTAACCTGTGTATCATTATATCGATATATAAACTTATCTTTTTAGATCGAAATCGTAAACCTACAGGATTTCAGCCAACATTTTTCTTTCATAGTTACGATAGTGTTTTGGTGAAAGGGTTTTCCCTTCGGCGCCGAGTAACGAGATATCTTATTACAATCTATCCTGAGGGGAAATCGCAATGGAATAGCAATATAAAATAGCTGTGAATTAGTGGACCTCGATATAACTGGGAAAAGGCTAGATGTGATCAAAGCTTCTCTATTGTAGTTATTTACGAGTACTATACAGTATGACAAATTAAATGAGGAACACATTCGAGGGCACGTTGATAATTTACGGTCACAGTTACAGGTGACGAATTACTTGCAAGGAATATGCCTATGAAAGTCTTGTGTTAGGATCCCAAAACGCACAGCCCTATATTGAAAATTATTTAATATGAGGCTATCATATAATTATCCTCAAAGACCTAATGTCCTACTTTTTTTGAATACACGAGAGCCGAATACCGTGTTCTTCGACTTGAATATGTCGGTCATCAAATCAGTAAGCCAGCATAACAATTTATGTTACTCCATGTATATTATGTACAGATCAATTATGACAACGAAGCTGGGTCTTAGCAGGACTTCTTCCTTGAATGCACTTGGTTCGGCTGATGTCGGCTGCATTTTGGGGTTGTTGCATTTTGACAAAATTACAGGAACTATGACCAAATTTCTATATTTGTGCAATATATATATTATTCATGTCGTTTGTATATAGATAAAGGTAAATAAATAAGAATACATACCTAATATATCGTTTTGAGGTAGCCATTTTGATATATATATATTCGTATTATTCGGGTTCCCCGGCAAAGTCTGCTCCTCCCATTTCCAAACGATTCTCTGTGGTAACTGTGATACAGCCCCGATGATGGCTTCCACTTTATCTCGGGGCGTTGAGGTGGCTCGTAACATCGATCCAAAATTTATGTAAATTACACCATGTTCTGATTCTTCTATGAATTTTTTCAAGTCCTTAAAAAATATAGTCCCATGTATTACACGACGAAATAATGTTTATTATATGCGTATCTATTACGAAATCATACGCAGTGAGAAACTACTTAGGTTTATACTATATTTTAAGTAGTACCGTCTGGCCTGAAACTTGCAGATCTGATTGGTAGACAATTGTAAGAGATTCTGAAGCAATCACCTTTAATTTAATTATTCAAGTAGGTATAATGGCGAGTAAATATTTAAGTCTTAAGTATATATCTTTCCAATTTGCTTACAGGCGTAAAGGAAGATTTTATCAAGATTTTGTTGTTATCCCATATACTGATATGTTGTAATGACAAAGCAGAAACTGCTAAAAAGTGTGTTTAGAGTAAAGTGTAGGCCCAGCGGACCGTAGGTCATACACTACGTAGGTAATAATGATAGAAGCATGATAAGTAGGTTGTCTACTTGTTATCATACACGTAATAATTTGATTATAAGATATATAAGATATTATATCTTTCCTAGACAAATGAATATTGCCACAACTACGGTCTTTTACAAGCAATCAGAAAGTGCATACCCGCTATTTCTTAGCAATACCGGGAACGCAGTATATGTCTATATTGTAAATACTCTACGAATAATGGTAGGTATGTACATTCAAGTAAAGAAGATGAGATGAATGAGACTATACCTCATTAGAGGTTGAACTGCAACAGATAGAGACCAACCATCGTAAATGAGATTATTGGGAGGAAGACGTTGCCGAACATTGGTACTGGAGATATGATTGATTATATGAGTAACATAAGAAATGTTGTTTACCTGAAATTGTGATTTGAAAATTTCGGATCTAATGAAGCTTACGACAATGGCAGTGATTTAATTTGAATAGAATATTATAGCTAGATGGGTATTAAATTGTCAAGCTACTAAGTCACTTACCTTAGGCAGTTCTTTTGGTTTGGCAACATGGTATCCACCCACTTCATGAATATTTGGTGGGTACAGACCAGCGCCAGACATCACGGGATTTGTGTACAGCAACAAACAATTAACACTTCGAGACAGTTCTCCCAACGGCGGTATATTGTCAAAATATTGTGCAAGAGTGTTTTGATTGTCTCTCCGGCCAACGAATTTAAATAAATTAGTAAAGAAGTTGTGGAAAATGCTCCTTTCGATTCGTTGATATAATGTAGGCTTTGTACCACCTTCCAAAAGTGTGAACGAGACGTATGCTGGGTTATATGGAATCCCGTAGTCCTCGTAGTGCCAAGGCATTAACACGTGGGACGTCAGGCCAACTACTGGTGCTTCCAGTTTGTGGGCAAGCCCCAACGCACAATCACTGTTAAACTGTTCCACAACCACTAAATCGAATTTTGCTTTAGACTTCCATAGATTTTGCACATTCTCGTTTTCCAGCAAAGTTATACAGTTTTCTCTTCCCGAACCGTTTAAGAAAAAACCAATTTGTATGATGGTAAAGTACGACCTCTCTATTGGGAAAACATCTTCTAATATTTTTACTTTTCCAGCCAAACTTATATCATGATAGTTTTCTAATGGGTTTTCCTGAGGGAAGTACGATATCACTGTCAAATTGTGACCTCTGTTCGCTAGCTCCCGAAGATATGGTGCGAATACGAAAAAATGGCTTTTGCCGTGGTAGGGGAATACCCCTAGTATGTTAAGCGTTTGTACGTGGTTGAAGAGAACACTGATGAACAGAACTAGTATATTATTTAACTTCATTTTATTATTGTCAAAACTAGACGCTAATTAATCACAAGGTTCTAGCGACAGTGTCCACTGATGTACACTGCTGTTACGTACGGCCTACTGAAGTATGACCAAGCCGCAGTCGGTTTTTAAATACAGATAAGACTCCCGCTCTATTTGGATTGGATTAAATACACGAACAACAACAGTAAATAAACACAGTGATTAACAATTTCACTCAGTTGACTGTTGAGCATGTAATCTGACCTGATTCGTTTTTGATTTGTTAATAAAATTGACTTGTACCATAGAATAGATAAGTGTTAAAAGTAATTACAGCAGTTTAAAAAAAATACAAGGATACCGGTCCAAATGCTTCCTATGAAAGTAACTAAATATCCGGTTTTTGATATTGACAAAACAGGGTAAAAATGATTCAATTGAGGACAAAAAAACAACCAGAAAATTATTTTCGGTTATTTTAATTAACAAATAATAAATAACGAAATGAAAAATCCTAAATTAGACCAGTCAAGCATTAAAATTAGAAATGTTTTCCTGCTGCATTTCACCGTGACCATATTCACAATATTATTTACATATAAAATGATACACTTCTCATTCAAATTTTACTCTTTTCGATGATCTTGTTTCTTCCTCTATGAACTCTGGTTGTGAGTTATTTTGACAACAGCAGCAGCAGAGTACAGACAGAATCTTGTACACAACATAGCTCAGGATGTACAGGACAAGTCCAATAAATGATAGGACATCAAGCTGAAGCTGTTGGTACAAAGGTACTTTAGGCGCTACTGGTTGGAGATTTGGTGCTCCTTGATAACGAGCTACGTATTCTGTCCAATAGATAGCAGATTCTGAAGGTGACATGGGTCGGTCATGCCATAATCTAGATACAATTTTCGCGCGCTGCTGCCATCTGTAATGACGAATGATAAGATTAGACAAAAATTAATATACGTCGTATGTATATCAGTGCATTTTTTTATTCATGGCCTTGTGGCAGACTTCTTGATAAGTACCTATTATGCTATTTATTGCCAAAATGATTACCTAACTGCTGGCAATGGCTAGTCACGGGTCATGTTATCGTTACAAAAGGACAGTTAAGTTTTAATTCCAATATCCGCATCTTTACGTCAATGTGCGTATTTTTAACTTAGCAATGTCCGTTTTTGTTACTGATAGATAAAAATGTTCCCTTAAAATGCTGTGATGGAAAAATTGCATTGGTAGGTTCTTTTTTATGTGCAGGAGGATACACACTACGTTTTGATTTAGTCAACACAAGTGTTTTAGTTTCAGTCTTTAGTGGTTGGTAGTAGGTTCTATGTTTAGAGCTTATGGCTCCTTTAACGAACGAACAACCTTGGGGCAAAGAAAAATATTGTATTACTCGGAGCGGTTTGAGCAATGATAGGGAAACTAAATATATATAGCGGCCTTTGTTTTTTTTCCATTAAATATTGATTTTGAATTAATGACTCGTTGGATTAGTGACAAATGAAGCAACGTACAAACTGTCCAAGGTGTGTCCTTCATCCACCAAGTATAATAGATTTGTCTTTGACGTAAGCTTAGCAGTGCATTTCGAACTTGACCCAGTTTGGTCTTTCAATAATGTAACGTATCTTAACAATGTTGGCTAGTTCATACCACAGATATGTGTTTAGTTTCAGATTTTTACTTGACTTTAGAAGTTAAAAAATGAAAACTATTTAACAGAAAATATTAGTATGAATTTATTCTGTTGTTTTTTTTTTTGTACACACATGTTTGGATTAACTATTTTTAATAATAAAAGATAAAAATTTGTTATTTTCTGTTTATAGGTACCTACCTATAAACAGAAAATAATAAATTTAACGCAGACGCAGTTTTGAATCCCACGTTCCATGTACCTACATGGAACGTGGGATTCAAAACTGCGTTTGCAAACAACCTTAACTTATTTTTTTTGGCCTATTTGGGACTGTAGACGTCATTTGAGATACTATATATTATGCTTTTCTCTGTGAATTTTGAAATTAAAGTTTGACGATATTTTTTTCTATTATCTATTACGTCATTATTGTAAAACTAAACGTAGGTCCACTTACACAGGGTCCAGAACATCATTGATGGCATCTAACAAATACTCCTTCTTCAGATCTTGGTAGTGGACGATGGTGGCCACGCCAGCGTCTTGCAGGGCTGCTGCATTGCCGTATTGGTCTCCAAACAGAGGGATGGCCACGACTGGAACACCAGCGTCCACTGCTTCGATGGTACTGAGGATGCCTGCGTGAGACACGAAGGCCTTCACGTTCTCATGTTCTAAAACGTAGAGAAAATATATTCGTATTGTGTTATTGTAGGTGTTCTTTATAGGTACACTGCTGGCTAACCCTTCGGGGATAATATGCGTGATGCGTGATTATAAGAAGTGTTTGTGATATTGTTTCGTGACAATTAAGCCTACATAATTTCGTTTTTATCTAGCCGCTCTTCTACAGGAAACTAAGAGATAGGCAGTTTTCAGTCGCCTCGTAGCTCTGTTCTAATTAGCTTTTTCGATACTATCGGATCAGATAACAAGTGATGTTATATGATATTTTAACTGTCATTGAAATATCCATATGTTAAGGCATATACTAATTAATTCAATGGAATCACCGCAAATTCGTCTATTATTAAATATCATACTGTGTAGTCATGTTTGTGATAAAAATAATTTTATGAAAAGTAGTTACGTGA